>JAUIRJ010000041.1:0-118140 GCA_030555515.1 Acutogordius australiensis | reverse complement strand
TTACATATATTTTGAAGAATGAGTGAATAACAACCATTGCTGAGGCTAACTAATTATAAAATCTTACAAAAAATGGAAAATATAATTTTGCCGTTTAAGTGCCTGACATAACCTTATTAAATTTTTTTTTATAGATTTCTAATTTCTAAATTTTAACACTGATCTCAATGTTAATTAAATGCATTTGATTTTTTTTTCTTTATAATTTTTTTCACATGCGGTAGTTAATGGAAAGCATTTTGCCTGGGTGGTTTTTGATATTATATTAAAAGGTTAAACATTGAAACTATTTTGAAGTTCATATAAACATAAAATTTTACCTCTGAAAAAAATAATCCGTGCAAACCAAAATTATTTATAATGATCGTAATATATTAAGTGTGTTTTCATATTTTTTATTTAATTTTATTATATTTTAGATATTTGTGCTAAAATAATTTATTTTTTCAAAACTTATTTAGCTTTTTAACCCGGCAAAAATTGCCAAATTATTTATTGTCCATTCTCTAACGAAAATTTACATTTAACATAATAAAACTCAATAGTAAAACTTTTGCTTACGTGGCCTTTGGCGAAAGGTAAACCATTGCCAATATTTTTGTTAAACACATTATGGAAAACAAAATCCATACAGAAACATAAATTATTGTTATATGATCGAATGTATAGGGAAAATTTATTCCATTTTTTGAATATCTGTATAATTTTTTTATATCTTTTTGGCTTTTTGAAATAAAATTTATTTTACAAAGTATTTAAGTATTAATGTATATTGTCAAAATTTTATTGTTATTTATAATGATCCAACTTTGCTATTACAATGTTAACGCGACCTTTATATGTGTTTTCATAAGGGTTAATTACAGTTTTTACCTATGTAAAATAAAGTATTTTTATAATAGTTTTTTTTTATATATAATTAAAAATAAAAAAGGTATTATATAATTATAAAATATATCGCTGAAGTTGTTGCTCAGACAAGTTTTAATATTAGTTTTCCACAAACAAGAACCGCTCCATTTCCAAATGCTGCTTCTTTTGGAGGTAATGCTAAGTTATATGATTTTTTTTGTATTTCATGTTGAAGTGTTTAAAAATACAAAGGTCAACCTTAATATAAATGAGTGAACAAATAATTTTATGACAATGGGAAAAAAGAATTTTTTCCATAATTTTATTTCATATATTTTTTCCGTGGTCAGTAGTTTCTTTAACCTTTAAGTATTTATTAATAAATTAAAATATTACCCATGTTCAAATTGACAAATTTTGCGATCTCAAGAATACATTAAATAAAAAGTATAAAAATTTTATTTTATTATTGCAATCATATTTTTTTACTTTAATGAGAAATAAATTTTTAAATTATAGGCTCTTGCAGGCCGCCCAATTATACAGGACACGTTATATTATAAATTTTAATTAAAAATACGATTTAAAGTAAGCAGTTAGCAGTACCTCATAAAAAAAATTTATAATAGTTTTTTGTGGAATTTTTTTTTCTTGTTTAAAAATTTAAAATCTGCAGCTGACTTACAATTAATTAAAAATGGTAAACAGATTTGAAAGAGGACGCCTGAAGTTAGCCTATAACTCTCAATAGTTTGTAGACCTGTTATTATTGAAATTTGTTAGTCATCCAAAATTAAGGGCTGCCCCAACATGAATTCGATTCCTTAATGTTTGTAACTATTAAATCTCATTGTTAATTTAATCACCTTCTTTTATATGTTTGTTTTAAAACCGTTTAAATCTATATGATAAGAGTAATTGATATCCAGGGACGTATTGAGGGGGGGGGGAGGGGGACTGTTGCCCCCCTTTAGAAATAGCTTTTTAATTTTTTTTTGTGCTAACGCTAATTTTTATTTATTAAACATCTAAATATATGCTGGTATATTTATTAGTTTTTGGCAATTTTACGGCTTTAAAAATATATTGTACAATTATAATATCAAAATTTAGCTTAAGTTTTCTGAATTATCATTAAGTACTATTACGTGTTTTTGTCATAATCAAATAAACATGTAATCACAAAGTATAAGAGATGCCGAATATATTATTTGTTTATGCATTATTTCCAAACACTCCCTATTACTTGCACCACTTACTGTGCATTTGCAAAAAGGATCAATTAATATCCAACATTTGAAATGATCGGAGCTTTAGTAAAAATTTTGAATAACGATAGAGAAAATAATGAAAAAGTATTCAATAATATTTTTGAAGAAAGTCAAAATTTAGGTAACTGTTAATAACCAATATTTGTAGAGTCGGAATAATATATTTATTTTTGATAAATTTTAACGTTAAACGTAAAATTGTAAGTTGTGAATTAAATGTCAGAAACGAATTGTTTATATCTTGTATATGTTAGGTTAAAAATCATGCGCTATCTTCTTTTTACCGTCATAAATCTAGTTGGCCAAGTAATTAATCATTTTACTAATACAAATTGGCAAGAGATATTTTCAACGTTAATATATATTTTATTGGCTTGTAAGTACTTGGATAACAATATCTGAATTATGGCCATTTAATAACTCAATTAACTCAAATTCATATTATTGATCACATTTAGCAGCAATTAAATATAAGATGTATTATCGTAAATCAACAAAAATGAAATAATCGACTAAGACTCAATTTTATTTCTGGAAAAATTTTGTAACAAATTTAGGAAAATGACAATTTTATACAAGGTAAAGTAATGGGGTGGTAATAAAATTAGATAAAAAATATATTATAGCGCCGAGGCCGTTACTTGTGATACATCAAATTTAATTAAGAAACAAATTATATCGTAAATTAATCAGTCATTAAGACAGTAACGAAATAGGGTTTTCAGATTTTACAATACCGAGGTTAGCATAAAAGCAAGTTCATCGACTAAATTATGATTCTAAATCTCCTGCTGTATTTTATAAATGCTCATTGTTTAATCCCTATCTGGATTTATTAATTCAATTGTTATAATTACGATTTGATAATAATCCTGGCTTTTTATTATTTAAATTACATCCAAAATATATTTTTAAATTAAATCCTACCGAATTAAATAATTTAACATCTTTTATTAAATATTTTTATAATTTAAAAATCTAGAATCATAAATATTGATATGGAAATCATATTGGGAGTCTAGATCTTTTTCTGATGACATAACGATATCTCAATTGATACCCAACACTATTCTTCCTAGCATAAAAAGGGCTCTGCTTATTTTCATTAACAGTAACCACGTGTACAATTGAACGAAGCTTTAGCACCATGAAGCGCATAAAAATATATTTAAGATCTCAAATGAGCGATGATCGATTATCATCCTTGTGCTTGCTTGCAGTACATAAGGACATAATAGATAACACTGAAATAATAGATCGAACCTTAGAGTGGTTATCAATTGATACTAGAAGAATATCAATTTCTTAAATATTTTTATTTTCTTTATAAAATTTTTCTTGAATTTATGTCATACATTAATTTAATTATGATGCAATATAAATAAATATTTTATGCTAGTCATAATATGATCATTCATTAAGCAACAATGTAATTCATTAATTTTTCTCCTAAATTTTCTTTCCCCCCTATATATATAAACATTGTTTTCATATACAGTTACAATTGCTAGAAAAATTTTGAGTCCTTATCCAAAATCAGGACCACCTTCAAATACTTTACGAAAAGGTAATAAGAGCTTAAAACTTTTTTTTTTAAATTTTTTTTTATTAAAAAAGAGGAATTCAAGGTTGTTTTTAATAACTCTATAAGATAAATAAGACGTTAATAAATCATAAAATATGGCTTTTCCCGTCAGTTTAAAGGGCTGAGAATAAACCTCCTGCTCCCCGAACGAGAAGCGCTCTTTTAATTATCTTCAAAAATATTATATATTATTGATCAAATATCTAACTTTTTATTTAAATTCATAATAAAATAATAAAATAAACATAATTAACATTTTTTTAATTTAGTAACAAATTTTTGAAAATAAGTTTTATTGGAGTCCATATATACATCACAAGCTCGGCCTCTAGTGTAATGGCAGAGCGCTTGCTTGTAGCCTGAATAAGCCTAGAAGGTTCGGGGTTCGAATCCCGGCAAAGGCAGATTTTATTTTCAGGAAAAAGTTTTAGCAAGAGAGTAGCCACATGACTAGTGGTGACTTACAAGGCAGTAGGCCCTAAACGATGATGCCTAGGGAGTCCAGAGTCAGATCTGGGTCACCGTCAGCCCTCAGAAGGCGGGTGTGAAAATTCCGAAAACTCTGAACAAAAACATAATGAACACCCCCAAACAATATGAAAAACCAAACGTTAAGGCGTCCCCTGTATGCGACGCGCTTGGTGTATCTGACCCAAATCAAGTGAGAAAAAACATTAGGGTCCAAGCAAAGCAAAAAACCCTTAGATTTGCAAGTATAAACGTGGGAACGATGAAGGGAAAGATGGCAGAAGTGGCGGACATGTTAGCTAAAAGGCCGATTGATGTGATGTGTGTGCAAGAAACCAAGATGAAAGGCTCAAAGGCGTTGATGATGGGCTTAGAATACAAGATGTTCTACAATGGAAAGGAAAACCATCGCAACGGAGTTGGGATAATACTAGCGCAAGAACTAATTCCAACAGTCGTTAAAGTTAACAGAGCTTCCGAGCGAATCATAGCAATTAAAGTTATTGAAGGCAAAGTCACCAACGTTATCTCTGTATATGCATCCAAAACAAATCTTACGAACCTAGAAAAGGAAGGGTTTCATGAAATACTAGAAGCAGTGCTGATGGACATACCAAACGAGGAACTGACAATGATTGGAGGGGATTTTAATGCTCATGTAGAAGAAAATGTGGGGTAGGAAAGAGTTCACGTAGGCAAAGGTTATGGAGCAATCAATGATGACGGAGGGCACTTGCTAAGATTCGCCCAAGCTTTCGACATGGTCATTGCCAACACCTTCTTCAGCAAAAGAAGATCCCATCTCATTACCTACCAAAGTGGTTCCAATCAATCTCAAATAGACTTCATGCTAGTTTAAAGACGACAGCTTAAACGAATCGATTGCAAAATCCTCCCAGAAACCATATCTGCGCAGCATCAGCTCCTGGTGATGGACTTCACGTTTCAGCGCCAGAAACATAGGTTCAGCAAAACAGAATTTCTTCCCCAAATCAAATGGTCAAAGCTCAAGGAGAGAAACGAAGCTTTTGCAATCACCTGCAACCTCGAATACAATTGCAAAATCATACCATGTCCTACGCAGTGCGAGTTATCTTCAAAACTCAAAGCGGCTGGGAAAGAAATACTTGGAACTACAAAAGGTGGGCGTGATAAGAGAAAAATTACATGGAATGAAAGAGTTGAAAGAGAAATATCAGAAAAGAAAAAGCGGCTCAAACGATGGAAAAAGAGTCAACTGAACAACGACAAGCTTGATTAGAAAGAACAATGCAAAGTTGTGAGAAATGTCGTACGAGAAGCGAAAAAGAAAGTATATGAACAAGCATACAAGGAGATGGCCACCAAAAGTGGGCAAAATTTGGTATACAAGATGGCAAAGCAACGTGAAAGACAGTCAAGAGATTGTGACGGAAACGTAAAGTTCATCAAAAACAAAGAAGAGCTTCTCGTAGAGGAAACAAAGGTACTGGAGCGTTGGAAAGAATACTTCAATAAATTACTGAACAGCGACACAAATAGAATTGAGCTCGAGGAGATGCCCCCAAACTGTAACCTAATACCAAAAATCTCAAAATCAGAAGTCAGCCTTCAGCTCAAAAAGTGTTCAAACCGGAAAGCGACAGGTCCCGACAACATACCCATTGAGTGCTGGAAATCTTCAGGAGATGAGGGAATTTCGGCGTTAACGACTCTATTCAATTCGATATTAACATATCAGAAAATACCTCCGAATTGGCAAGAAAGCTACATTATTCCAATCTTTATAAAGGCGACGCATTTGACTGTCACAATTACAGAGGCATCAAACTAATGTCACATACTTTCAAACTTTTCGAAAAAGTCATAGAAGCCCGTAATCGATATAGGTATTGAGCAATGCGGGTTCATGAAAGGAAGGTCGACAATTGACGCGATTCATGCCGTGCGCAACATGGCAGAACGTTTCACGAGAAAGAATAAAAAGCTCTACTGCACATTGGTAGATTTGGAAAAAGCTTTCGACAAAATTCCAAGATCAGTAATATGGTGGGCTTTGAGGAGAAAGAATGTTCCTGAGATGTACATCAAGTTGGTTCAAAGTATGTATGAAAGAAATTTGACGTATGTAAGAAGTTCGTCAGGAACATCGAAAGGATTTACATTTAATGAAGGTGTGCACCAAGGTTCGGCCCTAAGTCCCCTACTATTCATCGCGGTGATGGACGTGATCTCAAAGAGCGTTGACACAAATCCACCGTGGCACATACTGTACGCTGACGACATTCTACTACTGGCTGAAAACCCGCAGGAGATGTGTGAAAGTCTGAATAATTGGATAAAAGCGATTGAAAAGCTAGGCTTAAAAATTAACAAAGACAAAACTGAATTGATAGTTTTCGGAGGCTCAGAAGGTGAACAACTGGTAATTAACAATGACTGGTCTCTCAAATCAAAGCCAACAGCAACCTACCTAGGTGCTTACCTACAATCCGATGAAAACGTCGAGCAAGAAGTTAGAAACAAACTCAAAGTTGGGTGGCTAAAATGGAGATCGTTGACAGGTGTCCTGTTCGACAAAAATATACCAATAAAAGTTAAGGGCAAGGCTTACTCAAGCATAGTACAACCGGCAATAACATACGGCGTAGAAACAACAGCGTTAAGGAAAAGCGATGAAAGAATACTAACGATGGAAATGCGCATGCTACGGATGTTTTTCAGGGTGACTCGCAAAGACAAGATCCGCAACGATCATATACTTGGAAGTTTATACATAACACCCATACAAAATAAAGTCGAAATCAACAGACTCCGATGGTTTGGACACGTTATGAGGCAAAAAGACGGGTATCTAAGCAATCTGGTAAATGCAATTGAAGTGCAAGGCAAGAATAAAAGGGGCAGACCTAAACTCACCTGGTCTCAAAGAGTAGACGCTAGCATGAGATGTCACAACCTAAATAGAATTGAGTGTAGAGATAGAAACAAATGGAGACTTTAATTGAAAGAGCTCACTGCCACAATGACAAAAAGCTAACAATGAAAAAAAAATATAGACATCACAAGGACAATTTCAAAGGAAAAACAATGATATAGGCTCAATAAAAAAGTTGAAACCTTTTTATTTATATATTTTTATAATAGTTTTTTTTTAATTATTTAATTTTGAATTTATATTAAAGTTATGGTTAATATAACATTATATTTTTAGGGAAGTTAAAATTAAAATAAATTTGTTTAATAAAATTTTTAACATGAATGTATTTTATGTTTTGTATTTAAAAAAACAATTTAACCAAAAATAATGTATATGTTTAATTCACTGAAAAAATTATTTTTGCATAAAATAATTAATAATTCTTATTTTATAAATTTTTTTGCTTTAGGGCACGTGCAAAATGGGTTTTTATTTTCGTATTAAAATTCAAATTTTAAAAATTTTATTTTTTTTTAAATTATAAAAAAATTTTTATTTCAGAAAAAGCATTTTATGCGCATATACTAAATTTGACAAATTTATAAAAATTTGCGTTTTATTTAATAAATTTTTTGAAAATTTTGAAAATTTTACGAAAATAAAAACTCACTTTGCACTTGCTCTTACGTTCAATTAAAGTAAAAAAAAAAAAACTATATATGAAAACATATATTATCCTAAAAGCGCAATTATTTAAAAATTAAATGTAAACTCATGACGTTTTAAAATAGAGTGGCTAGGAACACCACTGTAGCAGTTGCGTCACGTTTTTACATAGCGTATTATAATTCAATAACAGGTCAACAACAAGCAATGTCCTAAATGATATAAAAATATAATACTTTCCGCTTTTTTAGTTCCGTCTTTTGCTCCTAGTCCATAATAAAATGGCTTTATTTTTACCAAATTGGCATAAGAGAAATGTAATAATTTTTTTATTATAAATCCATGTAATTTATATTTATCATAATAGTATAAAATAAATTTTAGTAATACATCATGCACTGACATTAACATATAATGCAAAATACACATCTAAACTTAAGACATGATATATTCAAGGTGTTTATATAAAACATTATTGTAGTTTTATAACAGTTTAGCTGTTTTCATATGCATCTTTATATGTTTTTAAAATTTTTTCAAATTTTTATTGTTTATAACTGTAACTAATATTGATTTTAAAAACGGTGAACAAGTTTGAATATTCAGAAGTTGGCATGTTGCATCTCTGTAATTAATTCATAACTCTTAAAATGTTGGTGACTACCTAGAATATTAAATATATGTGCTATAACCATCTTCAGTTGCAGCTTCAAATGCTTAAACATATCCTAGTCTTACTCCACAAAAGAGGATGGCCGCTACTTTAAATGGGTCTTCTTTAGGTAATTAAAATCAATTTTATCGTTTCTTCCATTGATAAAAAATATAAGATCTTTAAAATTTAACTGATTACAGTGGACACTAGAAAAAAAATAACATATATGATTTTTATAGGATTTTGTATATCTCGCGGTATACCAAATCAGGGTTTGGTTTTTATCTTCCTTCATTTTATTTTATACTGCGTCCAAATTTTAAAAAATTTACAATTTTTTTTAAACTTTAAATTTTTAAAACACATTGGCACATTAATATCGGATTTAATGAGAAAAGCCAATTATTTTACAAAAACATTAATTATATATTATAAAAAAATTTAAATTTCTTACGTCATTATTGAATGTTTTTTTAAACCATTATATATCTACAATAGATTTTATAATATAGAAGCCTAAAATTCCTCCCCTCTCTCCTCTTTACACAAACAAAAATTTTATTTTTTGACATTCAATGACTGAAAATCAGAAGCAATGGCTTTTTTTGTTTTCATATTCGTAATAAGCATACAAATAACTATAGGCATGAATTGCATAAGGTGGTCCAAATGTTGCTTTTCAGATTTATATAAACATTTTTCTTAATAAATAAAAAATACAACTTGATAATTAATGTTAAAGAGGTTTAAAAGTAAGGGTCAGAACGGAGCCCACTGTGGCAGTTAAGATTTGTTCATAGCATTTGAGGAATAATTTTTAAAATAAATTCAATCTAATTATTTCCAACATCTTTAGCAGTTCAAAGTTTTATTAAATCCTAGTCCTAAACCCCAAATCAAAACCATCCTACCTTAAAATGTGCCCCTTTTAGGAATTAATAACTATAAAAATTTTGATTAAGTAAAGGAGGTTTCAAAGGATCTTTTATTAATGGTAATGTGACTACATAGGTCAATTTTGAGAGTGTGAGTTGATTACAGAGATTTAACCTGCCATCTTAGTGTACAATAAATCTGTTTACTTATTTTCGTAATCAAACCATAATCAGGCAAACAAGAAAAATTTTAGAAAAAAAGGTCAAAAAACAAAAAAGATTAAAAAAACAAAAGTAAATTAAAATTTTATTTTTGCTTATTAACACTAGTTAAACTGTTATCACACTTTAAATAACAAACATTAAAAACCGATGGTATATCGTGTCTTTTTAAGTTTGGAAAATATTTTGTACTATGTTTAATAGCTTGATATATTAATAAAATTTATTTTCCATTATTTGTGTTTATAAATATAAATAAGGGGTTTTATATGCAAGAAGATTTTTCAAATTTTCTTTTTAGGTAACAGATTTGTGAATTTGGTCAAAAAAAATTATTTTTGAAAACGGATCTAAGGAGCCACAGACGGGAGAAATTAAGAAAAACGCAAAATAATAAGATTAGTAAGGGGATACATCTTTTAATGTTTTTATATTCTCGTTTCCGCTAATATTTGTTGACCTGCGCTATTAAAATAAAAAAAAATGAAAGTTTTAATTACTTTTATATGGCTAATGTACTTAGTTTCAGTTCAATGTGCTCTTAATAATCCTCCACCTTCCCGAAAGAGAACCGTCCCTCTATCAAATAAATCCTTAGGAGGTAATAACAAATTATAAACCTTTGATTTTTTTTATCTATCACAAGTTTATAATATGATTTTAATTATGATTAATAAATCTCTATAAATAAAATTATTATTCCTACAGGCGTACCGTTAATTGCAATTCTGGGTGCTCGAATTCTTCATTCCCCGAATAGATACCCCTCCTTCAAATCTTAAAGAAATAATGACATATTTTAAGATTATAAAATGTTTTAACTTTATCGATGCAAATGTGTGTATATATAAATCCCAATACAAAATTGACTTTGTTATTAAATATTTAATAAATAAAAATAGTAATTTAAATTTGTTAAAGTTTATAAATTTGCTTAAAAGAAATTTATTTTTGTCCGTTTAGACAACACATTGTCTATAAAGTAAAACTGAAAAATTTCAACCGTAAATTTTGGATCTCCATAATATATTTAATAAGTAAAAAAAGGCTAGTTTTTATACTTAATTTTTTTTCTTCTATAAAATTCACTTTTATAGATTTTAATAGCAAAATATTTTATTTATTTATTTATTTATTAGATAATATCTTTTACAACTTTTTTAAATAGATAAAATATTTAGTTAGTATAAAGTAAACAATTCCAGATATGCTAAATATATATTTGAGTATACACAAAATTATTATATAAAGTACGGATATTTTTTTTAAAACAATAAAAAACAATGCAAAACTTTAAAATTCTTAAAATGTTATACATTTAAATTATGGGCTGTCTGTGGCTCACTATAGCCCACTGTACCCGTTTTAAAAATTCGCTCATAATATTAAAATCATATTATGAAAATATATCATTTACCCCCATTTTTAGATGCAATTCAATCACGGACAAATTCAAGTTATTCTTCGCAATGGGCTCCTATTTTAATATGATTACCGTCTTCAATTGTGCAGTTAAAATATTAATGAAAAATCCAAGTCCTCAACCTCAAATCAGATCTACAGTACCCTCTGTGTCTTTTGTCAGCAATTGTAAATTTTAATAGAGAACAAAATCAAAAGATTCAATAACAATTTTAAATTAAATTTTTTTTTTTCATAAAACAGCTAAACTTTATCTTTAAACATCAAAAACGTTTTAACCAAAAATCGATAATACTAACAAAAAAAAACAACATAAACGATTTTTTGAGGATTTTGTAGAGAATTTTCTTGCGATAACGATCCCGGAATTAGTTTATTTTCCAATGCCTCCATTTTTTTTAACCGCGTCCAAAGTTCAGAAAAAACTTCACAAAAGTTCTTTTACTATCAATACAAAAAATCTATTAACATATTCAGATTCTTTATAAAATACATATCAAAAAATTACATAACATTAGCAATTTACTTTCAAGTTATTTAGGATCAAAAAACGAAGTTTATGACGAAAATCACTAATTTTACAAAAATAAAAAAATAAAAAAAATTAAATATTATAAAAAAACTTAAACGCCTTGCGTTAATAATGAATGGTTCCTTTATCCAAATCATTTTTAAATTCTTGTGACTACCCATAGGTTTTATGATATAGAAGCCCAAAATACCCCAAAAATCGAAAAATCTCAACTTTGACACTATTTGAGGCATTGCTTAAATTCAGATTTCATATTCGTGATCAGCGCTAAAAACTTGTCTAAAAATCATAGTCGCCTAATTAATGCTTAAGGTCGTCCAAATTTTGTTGTCCAGTGTATAAAAGTCTCGTAATTATCTAAATGCTGATGTAAGAGCTTGATATATTTTAACTATTTTCTCATTATTTGAAATACCAAGAGACATTAGATTCTTAAATTCTTTTTTTTGGGGTATATTAAATATCAATAGTCAAAAAAAGCCATTTGTTATGGGATGGATCTAGAACTTCGGAAGATATATATAATAAGGCTATTATATAGCTGCTTATTTTTATGTTTTTTTATCAACTCAAATGTCATTGATATTTGTTGACCTGTGACATATGACACTTATTGATAAAAAAAGTTTTAAATAATTTATATATGGTTACCTAATGCAGTTAGTTAAAATAAACTTTTACTTTTCCGAAAGAAAAGCCCTCTTTTAAATGACCCTTTATTAGGTAATAACAACTTATAAACCTTGTTTTTTAAACTAGGGAAAACTAGTTTCTATATAAGAAATATAAAAAAATAATCTTGAAAAAATTATATTTAAAATGTAATTTATAAAAAAAAAAAAAATTATATTTATGGTGATAAATACATTGAGTTAGATTTAAATGTAGTTGTGTGAATTAGGCCAATATGGCCTAACCCAGGATAAATTTGTGTTGAACTTTGATTCTGGGTTGGAGACTATGAATTAAACTTGTAGGTTGATTGCATAACCATATGTATGTATATGTGGAAAGATGGATGATTTGTCCAAAAAAATTCAATTAAAAAAAATTAAATTATGTCTTATTTACACACCTATACCTCTAAAAAATATTTTTTTTTGTCATAATTTGTTTGGGTGCACCAATAAGTTGCTAATGATTTACAATCAAACTAATTAAAGAGGAATAAGTTGATATAAACTTTACAAAAATAAGTGATATAATCAAGGATTGGAACTAGTTCCAGAACTCGGAACTCGGAACTCGAAGAACTCGTCTTTTTTTTGAAATGGAACTCGGAACTCGGAACTAAGTACCAGGGTACTGGAACTCATGGAACTCGAGTTCCGCTCGAGTTCCTTCGCGATTTATTTCAAATAACTAAAATTCAAACTTTTTTAATTGAATAAAAACGCATTAAAATTAATGTTTTTCAAAAAATATATAAAATTTGAATAAAAAAACCTCATTTATTGTTTAAATTATTATTTGATTGCACACAAGCCTTCTAAAATTATATTTGTTAACGTAACATTTTGTTCATACATTCATAAATTTTCCTGCATTTTTAAGTTTTCAAGTTTTTGAATAAATTCTGGCATACCATGAAATTCAGCGGAATTTATAAATTTTATGAACCTCAACTTGTTAATGACCAATATCAATGTTCTTTGTGCAAGTCGTCAAATAAAACAACCTATATAACGGTAAACCCAAATATTATCGATAACTTCAGACACAGCCCGTAATATGAAAGCTGGAATAAAGAATTTTATGGAGCTTGAAACAAGTGAAGATGACATCTTTGACCCATTAGAAGGAATGTTACAAGATGAAGATGATTTAAATTTTATAGAGGAATCTTACGAGGTTTGTGAAATATATGATTTCAACTCATCAATCATCATTGATCTCAACTGTGCTGCACACGTGGTTCAATTAGCAGTTAATTCATTTCTAATCAGCACACCTGAAATAATTTTGGCATTTAAGGTAGCAAGACAATTGGTTACTAAGCTTAAAAGGCCTATTTTATCAGCAATGTTAAAATCTCAAAATCTTCCTCAATCAATACTTATGCATCAGGTGAGATGGAATTGGACTTACACCTGCATTGAAAGATTGCTCAAACTACGACCGTTTCTTGATAATCACAAAAATATTTTAAATGAGTTGGAAGTTTCCAATGATATTTGGCATATGTTTCAAAGATTAGTCGAAACACTAGGCCCAGCCGCAATTTTAACGAAACACCTTCAGGCACAAACTTTAGACATCTGCAATTTTTTTACAAAATACTATTTCTGCAAAGCCGTGTTAAAGACCCATTCAACCGACTTTTCTTTATCCCTTTTGCATTTTATTGAACAAAGAGAATCCCAGCTTTTAGATAATGACATAGTCAATTGTGGGCTGTTTTTAGATAAAAGATTCTACTTTAAATTGAATAATAATAAATGCGAAAAAGCCAAAAAGTTTCTGAAAAGAGTTCAATCAAAAGCATTGTCTCTTCAAAGAAATGATTCAGTAAATCACGAGAAAGAAATTATTTTAGAATCTTCTGGAAATATGTCAGATCAATTTTCATTTAGAGGATGTCTTAAGAGACGAAGAAACATTTTATAAACATGATGACTCAACTGCCCCTCTAATATATGAGCAATTAGATATAGAAATTTTAAAATACGAAAATTTACCGAGGTTTAAGGCGGATGAAAAAATTAGAAGCTGGTGGGTAGCTAACAAGGCTGAGTTTCCGCTACTAGGAAACTTAGCTTTAATTGTTGTATCGGTCCCCTTGACCGAGGTGAGTGTTGAAAGATTATTTTCCTATTTAAGCTTTATTTTAGATTCCCAAAAGAATCGACTTAAGGATGATAGAATGATATTCTTTTTGTTGGAATGAATTTTAAGCTTGATAAATAAATGTTCCATTTTATAAAGTTTAATAAATTATATGTGCAATGTCAATAAATTATATGTGCAATGTGTAATATATCTATTTTATCTGTCTAGTAATTGTTTAATTATATAAATAAAAAAATGGAACTCGAGTTCCGATATTTGGGAACTCGTCGGTACTTCCAAGAACTTAGTTCCAGCTCTTTCAAAAATTATCCTAAGAACTCGGAACTTAGTACCAGCTTTTTTCAATAAGTTCCAATCCTTGGATATAATCTATTTGGTAATATGATATCATTTGTTTGGAATTACATTTGGTAAAGGATATAATTAGTGTTATAATTTAATAAGGTGGTTGTGCTAAGTGTAAATATATAAGGATAATAAGAAGATAAGCACCATTTGTAAATTCCTAGTAAGTTTTAAAATTATAATAAAACCAACTAATCTTTTATATCCTGTACTAAGCGGGTATTCGTACAAATCCTTCTTTTTAGCCATTAGATGTTATATGGGTTTTACGCCCTCCCCTTGCCAAGACCAGGAATTTTAAATCATTTTAATGTTTTTATGTGTCAACTGGATTTAATTGGGGGGGGGGGGGGATTAAAAAGGGAACCTTATTTTCAGGGTGACCTTATAACACTTACAAAACCCAGTTTTCTAACTCCGCTATCACATTATTCATACATAAGTAATTCTCTTTTTTATTAAATTTTTTTTAAAAGAAAATATGTATTTTTCACTAGAATAATGAAAAGCTATTGAAATACCTAAAAATTATTTCCTTTAAGAAACTATGTATCTTGCATTTCTATGAACAGATATTTAGCCTAAAAATTAATGTCTTTAAACCTCAAACCTATTTTCCAACCTAAAATACCTTTTCTACTTAATAGAATAACTATGTCATGCTTAATAATTATGTCCTGAGGCATATAACATTAATAGTTAAAGGATTGTTTAATCCAAAGCTACCCTTTCCAATAAAATAAATATGACTGCTTAACAATTTATTTCAGGCCCGATTCTAGCTTTTCCATTTTAGGGGGGCAAAAAAAACTCGTGGGGGGCAGAAAAAAATTATTTGCCGCCTTCGGCGGCAAAATTGGCCGTGACCTTCGGTCACGGCAAAAAATACATATGTACAACAATAGAATCCATGTTCAAAATTTTTTAACAAACTAATAGTAATTTATTATATTCTTAAATTAAAAAAAATGAGTTTATAAATTAAACATGTGTTAAATTAATTGTTTTCACTAAAATATGCTTAGATTTGAATCAATTGTAAGTATAATTTTATCATTTGGTATCATTGCGCATGAAAATTAAAAATATGATATATATGAATGATAAAAATGAATTATATAAAACTTTGGATTTTAGAAAAAAAAAGTTAAATAAGATTGATTATCATGAAAACGAAATGTATAAGCATGCTAATTTGGAAGAATGTATATGAAAAAACACTGGTTATATATAACTAGTTATTAATATTAGGGTAAAAAATTAAATAAAACATGAACATAAACGTTAAATGCGCATAAAAAAAGTTTGCAACCATGTTAAAATAGTAAGCAATAATTACTGATTATGAGCAGTGTATTGTATTGATCAAACTATTTTATCTTAGAGGATTTTAATTAAATTACAATATTCATCAAAATTCAACGGCCCTAATTAATGATTTTTCGTGTTCTAAAAGAACCAAATCACCTTTAAGCAGGTCACTACTTGTCAGCCGTTATTATCCTTCTTAAAGAAGAAAATGTGGCCTCACAACTCGACGTTGAAGAGCCAATTAACAAACTTATAGGAAAAATGTTAAATAGATTAGAAAACGCATCATTGTAATCATATAAAGATTTAACAAAATCAATAATAACACATTCTTTGTAATTAATAAGTTTCTTATAAAAAATTTTTGGCTACGTCATTTTCTTTAGATAATGAATTTTTACCAATATTACTTATTTTTAAAAGAGGCTCTAATTTATTTATATTTAAACGGTTAATCAAATTTATAAAGGGAATCTAAAAATTTTAAACAACTATTATCGGTAAAAATCTATTATCAAAATATAAATAAATCAATATAAATACTTTTTACTTCATCATTAATATTTAAAATATTTTCAAACTTATGAGTAGAAAATAAATAAAAATTAGAAAAATCTTTAGGTATAGTTTCTCTTTAATCCATAGATAAATTATTGTCATTTAAAGAAATATTTATATCAAAACAATTTTTAATAAATCTTCAAATGTATTTTTATTTCTTAATTGTTTAATTTCTAACAAACAATAGTGTATTAAATCAGAAGTTTTAGAAACATAAATCGTTCTGCATTGAAATTGATCTATAATTATTTCTAATAAATAAAATAATTTTTCAATTATATACAAAAAAATAAATAGATGATTATAAATATGGTCAAAAAACCCCGATTCGGCCCTGTGACCTGAAGATAAAAGTTTTTTTATTTTTAAAGAGTATTAAATATTTCTGTGTAATTTTAAAAAAAAAACAATGGGCAGGTAGTGACCACACCACCAATGGGGCAACAGCCGGTGTATGGTCCCGCATTCACTAAATACCTTGATTGCATCATGTTGAAAAAACTTATGAAGGAAAGAAAAATTATTAAAAAAATCTTTCCCTTCACTCAAAATAAGACAATCTTTTACAACAAGATGCAATCGGTGGTTAAAGCAGTGAATATACGGGACATGGTATCTAGCTATTTTGCTTAGAAATACTTGAGCACCATTTTTTCCCGGGCATTACGTTCGCCCCATCGTAGCATTGTGCGATCAGGTTCTTTGGTTCTAGATTATATTCTAACAAAAGATTGTTGTTAACTGAGAAAATTTCTTAGGCATCAGATTTATGAATTGGTTTCACAAATATAAAGCTTTCTGTAAAATCAAATTTTTCTATATATTTCTGTTAGTATGATCTCTCTTGCGGATAAGAAGTATTAATGAATAAAAACAACACTTTTAAAACAAAAGTAAATATTTTTAGGATAATATTTTTTAAATATTTTTGACGGAGCAAATTTAATTATATTATGCGGAAGAAATAAAATTACTATGTATTTTTGGGGGGGCAAATTCAATTTTGGGGGGGGGGGGAGCAAACATAAAATTACTATGTATTTGGGGGGGGGGCAAATTCAATTATTTTTTTTTTTTTTTTTGGGGGGGGGGGGGGGGGGGAAGGGGGGGGGCAATCAAAAACTTTGGGGGGGGGGGCAGTGCCACCCCCAAAAGGGGTCTAGAATCGTGCCTGATTTATTTAGTGTAATATTTATAGTTCTAAGGCAATATGTTTAAGGACTGAATAAGCCTAAATTTTACATATTATAAAAAAAAGGTTGTAAAATAAGTTTAACTATTATAGGTTATTGTAATTCATTAAAATCAAAATTGTGAGGCCAATAATAAGGATGTTTCGATTTGGCCGATGCATCATTGAAAAAATTATATTTTCTAAAATTTATTGTAAATAAAAAAACATATATAGTAAAATTGATATTACATTGTTTTAAATTTGCATGTAGTTGTGCAACCCATGATGAATAAAGGTTAAACTTTGATTCTGGGTTGAGACTATGAATCGAATTTGTAGGTTGATTGCATAATATGTATGTATATGTGGAAAGATGGATGATTTGTCCAAAAAAATTCATTACAAAAAATTAAATTATGTCTTATTTACACAATCTATAAAATGGTTACCATTTATTGCAGATGCTAATAAATTTTTTTTATCCCCAAACAAGGAATGTACCTCCGTCAAATTTTGCTTTAATAGGTAATGACCACTTAAATTAATCTTATTTCTATTTATGGAAAATGTTTAAAATTTGTGTTTTATATTTACTGGTTAATAAATCTATAAAATAAGTGAAAATAGTTTTTATTACACTGGACAACAAAAAACAACATAAGATTTTTTTTTAAAGGTTTTTTAGAAAATTTTTTTGCGCGATTACAATTTGGGTTCAATTTTATTTCCAATCCCTCCAATTTGTTTAAATCGCGTTTAAAGTTAAAAAAAATCTACAAGTTTTTTTTCACTATTAATTTTCTTTAATATTTCTTGGCATATTCAAATTTAATACAAACAAATATATAAAATAATAGCTTAAAATATTTATTTTTTTCTTCAAGTTATTTAAAATCAAAAACAAAATTTAGGACAAAAACCACAAATTTTATATAAACAAAAAAAAATTTAATATATAAATAAAATTGGGACCCCTTACGTTAATAATAATCCTGTAATCTAAATATAATTTTGAACTTTTGTTACTACACATAATTTTATGATATAGAGGCAAGTACCCCTAAATCTCAGCTATGATACTGAATATCTAAAAATTTGAGGCATCAGCTAATAATTAACCAGGGGCCAAAAACGATAGTTGCCATAAATGATGCTTAAGGTCGTTCCAATTTTGTTGTCCAGTATTTATATATAGTATATAAGGTACTAAATAAATTTGGTTCATAATATTACATTTTTGATATATCAACTTACAAATGTTACGTTTTTTAGAACTTATCTTCAATATTTGAAAATAATTTTGATTTTCATACATTGTTTTCAAATCTAATTTTTTTTCGCCTAACAATTTTTTTGATTATAGCAGGATACAAAATGTTGACCAAAAAAAATGATATACGGTACTTAAAAACCTAATTTTGCAATACCATCATGATTTGGTTAAATTTATATTTTTAAACAAATTGTTGAGCTTACAAAAAATTATACTCAATCAAATATATATGAATTATATAGGTTTTGTATGTAAAAAAATTTGACTTTTTTATAAAACATTTTATTTAGGTAAAGAAAATTTAATGAGGATTGTTAAATTGTTTAATTAATGATTTAATCTCTCTCTCTAAAATTATTTGTGTATTTGAGTAACGCAATTGGGTAAATATGCCTATGTTAAAACATTATGTGGAATTTTTTGATTTTATAGTTTTTATTTTCGTAAAATTATATGTCTAAAAATTAAATATTATAATTATTTTCCTAATTTGCTAAAAAAAAATATCTTAGATATAGCATTTTATGCGTTTAAAACTAGATTTGGCCATTTTTAAAAATTTGGCCTTTCATCAAGGTTTAAAAAGTTTCACGAAAATTAAAAAACTATCTTTGTAAATGGTCTAGATATTTGAGTTTATTTATAACCAAGTAAGTTTACGTATAGTTAGATATCTAACAAATAGTTGGATCTTAAATTTTTTTGCTTAAATACTATGGCCTTCGTATTCTTAACTTTTCTGCCTTCCGCTCTTTAAATCAGTCCATAACTAAAATATAGAACTTTTTGAAGAATTTCAACAGATTTTGCGACCTTGAGTATGTAAAAAGAAAAAACTCAAGAATATTTTTTTTTCATATCAATTTATTTTGTAACTTATATTTTTTAATTCGAGAAATGAAGTTTATACAACATTTTAATAACACAGAATATATTTTGCACGACACGATTTATAATCTATTTTTAATGAAAACAATTGATTTTAATACAGTTTAGCTTCTGTAAATATGCAAAAAAAATTAATTTTGTTATTGAATTGTTTTTCTTTTTTTTTGACATTTTTTCCAAAATTTTTATTGTTTATAATTTGACCAAGTTTTAGAAATAACGGTAAAAGGATGTGAAATCCCTATGACGGCGTATCTCATTCTTAAAACTTGGTTAACCTGTGTTATAAGTGTGTTTAGGCTGCAACCTAAATTTAAAGTTTTGGTCTCGTTTCACAACATTTGTGTTATATAAAATTTTGTCAAAATACTCATGCCTTACTAATACAGGTAAGGGCATCTATATATCTAATATTGGAATTTTTGTGGAAAAAAAACATTCACCAAACATCATAAACAAATTTCAATTTTCTGTTACAAAAAATAATTTATTACATATACAGTCTAATGATTCTTAACTCATGAATTAGTTTAAGAGTCATGTTAATTAGCCCTTGGATAGACTCAGCCCCCCAGAATGTTAGGGTTTAAATCCTTGCATCGGCGATTCTTTTTATTAATGGAGTCTTCTTGTGCAATTACTTTGAAACTGCTGAGAGCTTTTTAGCCTATAAGCAAAAGCTTAGACTAACCTTTGCCGGCATGCAGGCAAATCTCACTATTTAAACCCGTCGGCAAATTAATTGTTTCGATCACATTCGCCTTTATTACTAACGTGGGGTAAGAGTTCAAGGCACCTCACTACCCAATATTTTTTTTAACTATACTAAACCTAGTTATCTCACTTAACTTTTTGGGGTAATAAACGATTCCTTAGGCCTTTGTTGAGTTGTTTAAGGATATGTAAAGTAGCGATCTTTATGAATTATTTCATCTAGATCAAGTGATTATGACAACGTAATAACTATTTAAAAAGATATTTCCATACATATATAATCATACAAATTCCTAAAATTTTTTTAATTTTAAGCATATTAAGCTAATAGATGTAGTTTGGGCTGCGGCTAATACATATTTAAAATTTTAAAAATAAAATATTTTTTTTAAAATTTAACGGCAAATATTAAATAATGTTTTTTGGTCGTTTTAAGATTTATTTAGAATTAAATTTTTTTTATATAGGTCATATAGATGTTAATAATTTTTTCTTCAATATTATTTTTCACTAGCCGTAGCCTTAAGCAAAATAAGCTAATACACAATTAATTATTTGTATATATAATTTCAAACAAAAATAATTTTAGAAGAAATGCTGGCAAACTGTCTAAGTGGCTTTTTTTATTATAAGAACAAGTTAAAATATAATTTTCAAAAAAAAATTTAATAATTTAAAAATAAATATTTTTTTATTTTTTTTTAAAAAATTATATTATAAAACTATTTTATTCAAATTTATGAAAAAAGAGGTTTTTTAAATATAAATAATATTTTTAATACATTTAACCATGGCCGTTTATAATTTTGTTATAATCTGTTAACCTCTTGTTTTAACATTAATGTTTTTTAAATAACAATTTGGTGATGGGAATTTTTTAATTATCTTGCTGCGCGAGACTTTATATACAAATGATATAAAAAGTATATAAAATTTAAATGGATTATATTGATATAATGGAAATGGGCGGAACGGCTCATAAATAATGGCAATAAGTAATGGAGGGACCAATATGAATATTGTTTAAAGTATCAAAGTAATTAGTATAAAAAAAGACCGGATTTATAAGATGTTTCGTATATTCTCGAGCAATTTTTTAATTTTAATCAGCTGTCTGACCTGCTCGGGCTAGGTAGAGATGTTTGTTATAATTACAACAGCTTACTCTTAGCTTGTTAGCTCGTTCTCAAATAATGAGGCGAACTCAGTTTGACCCTGCTAAGACTTATGGTAAATAATATGGTTCATAGATATATTGTTTTTAAGTTTTTGCATACATTTAAATGTTCTTACTTAAAAAAACTCTTATTTAAAAACAATGTTAAAAAAATCTTTGTTTGAAATCTAATAACATTAGCAACATTGATTTAACCTTCGTCTACAACAATTTTAAACGAGAGTGTTTATTTATATTAATAAAAAATTCATCAAAAAATTGGAATATTTATCTTGAATTACCTGGCATGTTCAAAGTTTACCTGATTATCATTGGATTTTTTATGGGTGAGGGAGCCAATAATCATTCACATAACCCTGCTGAATCATTATATAGGAGTAAACATTATTTAAAACGTCTTCTTGAATCTAAAGTCTTGAGCTTTGAACTTTTTTGCGTAATTCAAACAACCGCAAATATTATTTCATCCTAAAAACTTTAAAAATAGTATTTAGCATTTCCTAATGTTCTATGTGACAAAAATATTTTTTATTTTTAAGATTATATAATTATTTTTGACCAATCTAATTAGAATTTTTGATAAAAGTGTTGTTAGCCTTATATATGCAACAAATATAGAAACGTATGAGCTAAATTTACAGACCAGACCTATCCGTTTACCACTTTCTTTAATATAACTATTAAAAATATATTCGATATTATATAAAGTTGTAAAAAAAATAAATCCAGAAGAAATTTTTTTTTAATTTAAACATTTGCATTTAAACATAAATTAGATTTTTATTTTGAGTCCCTGCAATTGTGTAAGCTAAATAAGAACATACTAAAAAATTTTCGTATTACGCAGGATAACGAATGAAAGTTATGAGCTAAATATAGAGATTAGACCCGCCATCTTCCGTTTTTTAATGAAAGTAAGTCAGCTGTAAATATTAAAAATTTTAGAAAAAAAGTTCAGAAAACAAAACAAATTTAATAGAAAAATAAATTGATATATTTACAACAGATGAACTTTTATATTTTACTATTATTATATAACCGATTATAATTTTGGTAGTATTTGGATGCTAAATGTTCTTTATTATCTAACTCCTGATTTACGAGTTTTCATAAAAATATTTTTTATCTATAGTGTATAATTTACATGTTGTTTACTTTTTTATGGGCTCGAGGTTGCAAAATTGTCTTAGAAAAAAATGGCCATTTATTTTTTCTATTCCAAATGCGGAGGAGAAAACTAAAGAGGATAATGTGTGAGATATGACTTTCATGGGGATGTACAACTTGTTTTTTGTATGACATTTCTTGACCTTTGTAATCAATTAAAAAAAATATATGAAGAAATAAATTTTTTTAGTTTTTTTTGGTAATTTATATTAAGCAAAAAATTTTAAAGGATTATACATATAAGTAAAAGCCCACATAAAGTTATTCTCCCGTCATCCCCCCCCCCCCCCCCCCCCCCCTCCATTAATACACAATACTCTTTTCCGTCTTGTTAATAAATGTTTTTAACATTCAAAATACATTATAATATTAGCTTAACACTATGGTTGGTAGCTTTTGTTTGTGCTTAAACAAATAAATTAATTTTTGGATTAATTAATATATTAATCTCATATAAAAATTGCCCATAATTGCAAAAATGTGGCAATTATTTTTATTTGCTTTTCAAGATAATTACCAATGCGAAATTAATTAATTTTTCATATTATATTTAGGACACTTTGAGTAAGCTTAGTTAATGCATTCAATTTAAGCGTGGAACCTAGTTAGTAGTTTGAATTTCAAAGCCCTCCATTGTACTGCTTTGGCGTTACACATAATAAAATTGAGAGGATACAGAGAAATTTGGTATAGTCCCTACGCAAGGAAGACACGCAAAATCGTGAAGCGTTCCTAATTTTTTGACTCTAATGATAATGCATTCACCTCGTGGAGTCAATATTCAATATGAAATACAAATGGTATCTTTGACTCTACCCTACTGATGGAATCTATCATAGCTCTCTCAAGCTCAATCCAACCGGCATCCATTGGATAGGAGAGCAACAACAACACATATCCGTCCATTAATTGAGAGCCCTATTAATGTTGGTTATCGACGCAGTAATATCTCTTTTACATCTGGCGTTTAGATGTAGAACTAAGTGGCAAAGTCTTAACTGGTAAGCCGTTCCCTATAAACAGGGTAAGTTATAAAACCTTTAGAAACCAGTTATTTGTATTAAAGGTTGGCAATTTTGCTAATCTACTTAGAAAACATTTTTTATTTAAGTTATGCTCATTATTAAATTTGTTCAGGCCATTAAAATTATTTAGGTTAGTTAAATATTTTTAAAATAAAAAATATAATCATTAAGCCTTGCCTTTTGTAGTATTTAATATAGCTAAGCAAAATAAAATATTTAAATGGCACTAACACAAAAGGTTTAGGTGGTCATTCAACTAAATATACAATTTATTGAACATACATGATGGTGACCTGCAATAACAATTGCTAAAGTGATAATAACGAACGTTTTGACCTTATAACTACATTTTAATAAACAAAACCCTGTGGTTAAGGCATTTTTTCGGCCTTGTTACCTATAAAGAACAACTTATCCGTCAAAACATTGCGACTTTCAATATTATAGCACCCACCTGTAGAGTTGAATGGGATTGACCTATAACCTGAATTTCTTAGAGATTTGATGGGGTTCAACTATCAACTAGCAACCAGACACAATGTTGCAATTGAGTGTAGAACGCCGCCAAGATCACATGCGCTCAGTCGTCCAAATCAAACTTGATTTAGAAAAACGCTTCATATGAGAATAGGTTATTGGTGTAAATTAAAATAGCCCAAACTATTAAGATTGGTTACAAGCAATTTCCAATTCCCATTGGTTGATGACCGAAAGCTCATTTTTTTCAGTGTTCTGCTTTACGTGAAATGCTTATACTAGTGTGAAATAATATCTTTAATTAATGAGATAATATATTGATAAGTTTTTAGGGCGTTTTTAATGATTAGTTTAAAATTTAAATATAATTAAATATTGTTTTTTTGCCCTGACGGGAATGCAGTCGTCTTTTTTAAGTAGATGATTGTTTAGCAGGTGAAAGATGCTAACCTATGACTCCAGTTCATTTCCGGATAAAACGACGCCATAATACTGAAGGCACACTTAATTCTACTGACTCCGGGGGTTATCGCCATATACTATTTATAATACTCAATCCCATTAAACAAATGCATTCTCTCAACTTTTTAAATTTTGTGTCGACATATACCAAAAATTACATTTTAAGTAGCCTTAAAAACTTTTTATAATAATTCTTTCGATAATTTTAGACAAAATTTTTAAAAACTGCAAACGCGGGAACTTGAGCTACAACCTTTCTCGATATGTTCGAAATACTGAAGGTATATTAATTTGTTTTCCACTTGTAATTTTTTTTAACTTTGGACGGTCTAATTCACTATGTAATTCAGTGGGTTTTTTTTTTATAAAAAACTTTAGAACAGTAAAAGTTTTGTATAATTATATTTAGAAATATATATAAAATTAAACTCTTTAAAAATTTTAAAAAATTTATTTAAAACGTGTGGCTTTTTATATATCTTTTTATATTCGAGCATAAATATGTATTTTGAAGGTTAAATCCAGTTATTATAACATAAATGTTTTACACACAGAATTTGACGAAAATGTTTTTCGGCAGAGTACATGCCCTTTTTAGAATAAAATATTGGGCTATAAAAAAAAATTAACTTTTGTCAGGTAATTAATCTAAAAATCTACTAAGAAAAAAAAATATGACGAGCAAGAATAATGAAATAGATTTGAGAAAAAAATGAAAATTATAGAATTAAACTAATTAAATAGTTTTATTTATAATTAGTTTAAACAATTTTCTATTTGATATAAGAGATTCAAAATTTTTTCAAAAATGTTTTTTTTTTATTTTTTTCGTGGTTTTTTATCAGAGTATCAAATGACAGATATAGTTTTATAGCTTCCCAAGCAAGCAATTTATGAAAATCTTTTATTTCGGAAATGACCTAAGTTTAATTGACTCTTCAGATTTTTTATATTGGATGCTTCATCATTTTGTGCGGACACTAAAATTTTATTTTGCTTAACTTATTCACCAAATATAGTGTAATTTTTATCACAATTTAACAATTCAACTATTTGCGATTCACAGAAAACTTCCACTCATTTCTAAAATACATTTCTCCTATATGCCATTATTGTCAATTTAATTTTATTAGAATTATGTAAGAATCTAAGTTAGATTAGGAAATAACCAATAAACTTTTAATTCAGAAATACATCGCCCCTGAGCTAAAAAATTTTTGTTAACTGATGTTTTTTTTAATATCAATCAAAACTCTACCCGTCGTCCATTACCCTGATGCAGGCATTTTTTTAATCGCATTTATGAATGCACGATCCCGTTGGTTAAATAAGGGACATTTATAAGCCTTAAATTGTTCCTGCTTGACGGCCTCCGTACTTTTCACCAAAAATTTTTTTATGCATATATATAATTCACAAAGGAACGGTGTTTCAAACGGTAAAACGTCCTCCAACAAACTTGGCAACACGGTTAATTTCAAATGAAAAACAACTAAAATTTTCATAATATTATCAGGGCCTTCGCTAAAACTAAGGGGCTGAGCAAAATTTATAATAGTTATTGTTAGTCTTAAGAAAATTAAAACTGGTTTGTTTACTATAAACAAAATTTAATTTTGAAAGTGCCATATAATGAATGGCATTATTGTTTAATTAACTATCGCTAAATGCCCTACAACGAAGGCATGTCAAAACTCTGGGAGTTGAGAAAGAGTCCATCAACTCCGGAAAACTTCTTCTAGATTCCGTAGTTTTGACATGCTCTACCTATAACATATTTATAAAGTTTTAGATTACAATTCACTGCAGCCAATAGTCTTGCGCCTCATTTTCAGCACGAAATTAATGCTCACTAGGTACGGGAGAAACAATCGAACCCTCGTTTTTTTAAGCATTCCACCAATTCTTGTTAATCAAACAGGCGAATTCTTGCTTCACCTTGAAAAAGATGTAAGTTTTTTTCAAAACTTTTAGGGCGTGATGTTCTAGGTTAAACTTTTTGAATCTTTATTGATTCTTTGAACTATAATTATGGATGCGCTAAAAGTTTTTTTTATTAAAAAATTTTTAAACATTTTTAATATCCTATCATTTTTATAATTTAAGTTCATAAACTCAATATTCTCCTACCAGGGCAATTAATATAATTGAAGCTATGTATAACAAATATTTAAATGCAATAGCTGATTATAATTTCATAATCCTTTAAAAACGTAGGGCTTAAAATAATTCAATAAACAAACATTTATTAAAAAAATATTTAAAATTACCAATAAATTTTAATCGCCCATAATATAAATTTCTAATAGACATTATAATATTTAGTAATAATTATGTAATTAACATAATAGTTAGAAATTTATATTTCTAAACATCAAAGCAAATGCATTAAATAAAATAACCAAAAAAATAGATATGGGAGAAAATAAAAAATGGTACGGGTTGATAGGGGTTTTGTGTATCTGATGGCGGTTTTTTTAATTTCTCAGGGGCAAGAATTAGGATTGTATTAAATATTAAATTTAATTGCCCAATTTTTTTTGATAGTAAAAATCTTTAAATTATTAAATAGACATTTAATTATATATAAAGAAACGGCAGAAGATTTATTTATCCTTTCTATTTAGAGTAGTTATAGTTCAGAAACTCGGTAAAACAAATAATTAAGTTTAAATTTAGTTATTTTGCCCGCTCTTATCTGTTACTTGTGTGTTTCATAAAATCGTTTTCTTTCATCCTTCATTCATGAATGTTGCTTATTTATTTGTGGCATTCCGTGATGAGGGATAAATAAAATGCATGAACCACGCTAACGTAACAAACAAGAAGGTTTAAAAAGCCTATGAGCTAGTTTGTAGTATTTTGTTAATTTTATTGTTATTTACTAATATTTTAAATTATACAGTTTTTCCGTTTATTTATCTTTATTTCATAAAAAACTTTGTAACAAAGGTTTGTATCAGGGATGGGCACAATTACTTTTTAAAAGTAATCATTATCATTACAACTACTTTAGAAAAAAATGTTATTAATTACTAATTTTACTGTTTTTAAAAAAGTACTTAATTACAATCAATTACAATTACATAAATTTTCAAGTAATTAATTACTAATTACAAGTACAATTACAATTACTTTTTCAAAAATTTTTATATATAAAATTAGAAAACACGAAAATAATAATACACAAAAATAAAAACACTTATTATATAGACAATATGTAAAAAGATTCATTTATTTTGGATATAAATGCTAAATTATATAATTAAAAATATATTTGAGTTAGTGGAAGAAAGTTTGATTAGTTACTAAATCCTTATAGCCGGTTTCGTATTTATATTTACTTTTTAAAACAATTAATTTCTCAAACAACTCATCGGACAATCTGTTTCTATTAAATCTATTTAATAAAGTGACGAATAATCTTTCGACTGAGGCTGATGAGCGTAATATCGTGTTATACTTAAAAAAAATCTTTTTAATTGTTGGGTAATTTTCTAACATTGGTAGCTTTTCACTATTATCATTTAAATCTGGGAAACTTCTTAAGAAAAAATAAGATTAGGAACTTCTTTGGGTCTATATGACCCATTCAAAAAAGAGATATATAATTTAAAAGATAGTAAAATTGGCAAAATCTTAAATTTGGTAAGATTTATAAACATTAGAGTAAATATTGTTTTTAACTACAAAAGGTAAAATATTTAATTATTTCCTGCTTTTAAATAATTATACACATTTATAAACAATTTAAAAAATTATATTCTCAAAAAATTTAAACTGCTACTTTTTCCATAATGAGCTTCAATCTCTCTAGATTTGCCAAAATATCAGTATAAATTGCACAAATAATTTACCTTTTTATTGTTCTTTAATAGGTTAGATGAAAAAGAATGTTTAAAAGCATTTTAATTTTTATCACATAAATTTTATTAAGGAAAAATTTGTGTTCTTATTTTAGCTGTTTGGGTCAATATGACCCAAAAAGTCAATATCTTTAATTTGAGCTCATATTTTAAATTTTAGATGCAAATTGTTGACTTGATGAATGTATTTAATAAATATAAATATCAGTTTAGGATATTGCTTCTTTAAAAAGTTATTAAAAATATAAAATTTCTTTGGGTCAAATAAACCCAAAGAAGTGTTAAACGTGTCGATACAATTTAAAAAATATAACTTTTAAAACAAACTAATGCAAGAAAAAACAAAAGCAGGTTTCTCTTAATATCTATATACAATCTTTAAGCATATTAATAAATTCAAATGGAATGATTACTTCAATATAATGATAACTTTGAAAAAGTAATCATTATCATTACAACTACTTTACTAAAAAATGTAATTAATTACCATTACAATTACTTTATAAAAAATGTAATTGATTACTAATTACTAATTACTATGAGAGTAATTAGTAGTTGTAATTTAATTACAAGTAATCATTACTTGCCCATCCCTGGTTTGTATACATTGTCAGAAAGAATTTTCATTTGTTAGTAATATATCAATCTTTAAGGCGCTACACCAGTTATTGCTTTAAACCATCCATTATAAAATTTGTTGCCCATTAATTTTTATCCTAAGCAATTGCTATCATATTTTTTATATTTCATTAATTTCAATCTAAATTCATATTAAAATAACACTTGACAATAAAATCTAACTCTTTTAGGCACCTTTAATGGCTACCATCATTTTTGATAATTACTTTAAAATTAAAATTTTGATCAATGCTTTTTTAATTTTTAATTATGTGATCCAGAATTTTAGCTAAATGCAATAGTTACAATTATATTGGTTAAACCATTTAAAATTAAAAGAAAGCGTTAAAATATTTTCATAATATCATATATATTTTTACAGAATTAATATACGAAAAATTCGTTTAATTCTAAATACTCAAAAGTATATAACTAATAATAAGCAATGATCATATCAAGATATGTTTGTTATGAGAAATCTAAATATGCCAGATTAAAAAATAAAAGATTGTAATTAAATTGAGGCATTGGGAAAAAACTAAACCCGAATATATTACAAAAATAATGTCTACAAACCCTTGTAACAAGCGATTAGGTGTTTTTTTTGTTACTGAACCTAAAATCACATTTGTAATTTTAATTAAAATTAATTTACTATTTTTTTTATTGACTATGAACTTTCCCTAAAAAGGCATATAAGCAAATTTCTATCATCTAACACAATCAAATTAAATTGTGCGTTTGCTAAGAGGGAATTTGTAAAATGTTAATTGGATTTTAAAGCCCCCAATAATGTATCTTTTAAACTCTACAACTTCAAAGCTATAAAATTGATTTAAAAATACGTGTATATGAGTATAAATTTAGATATGTATCAATATAATTGATTCGTGTTTTATTCTAATACGTTGTAAAAAATAATACAAAACCATTTGGCCATTTATAACCTAGACTGAATATTATATGCAAATATTATTTGAACATTATAATAAAAAACTAATTTTTTGTAAAACTATTTTAATGACCAGAACAAGGTTGCAATTTTAATTTAAATTATTAAGACAAAACTATGGTTTTCAACAAAAAAAGTAACATGGGTTGTACAAATGCCAGTCTAATTTTCAAATATATATAATTAGTAAACCAAATTTCGTTAAATTTATATTATAATTAAAGTTAGAAATTCAACTAATTATAATATAACTATTAGAAAAGATTGCTGGTCATAAACTCCACTGTGCTAATTGTGGGCTAAAGCGCTAAAATGCAGTCTACATGTTACTTACCGCCAATAATGTTTTATAAGATTTTTAGTGATGATGTTTAATTTAGTTTAGCTTCCGAAGTGCAAGAAGCGGGGGTTGCTTTCTTAGTTTATTCGATTGGATTGCTGGAAGATTCAAAACTTTTAATTTTCAACCCGAGGTATTACATTTATTAGAATCTGGCAAAGGCCAAAAATGCTAAACCCGGTTTTTTCAGGTGATCCGCGAAGTAGATCTATATATATATATCATTCTTATAAAAAAACAGTTTTTTTATATAAACATAAAAAAATCATTAACATCAGATAAAATGACAATGTTAGAGGATATTACTCACAGATTTTTTTTGACAGAAAATTCAGCAAAGAAAATATAGAAACAGTTTTAACAAGATCCACCAAGCGGGACGTTGGCACCTTGGCTTGATAATTCTTGTGGAACGTTCAAATGCAATAAAAATTAGGCCTTTATGCCAATATATCCAATATATACCCTTATCGTATTTGTTCCCCCATCCCGTCACCTTTTAATAAAATCCTGGACGCCATTGATTTGTTATTTAATCTGTGAAACCCAGCGTCTCCTACTCCCCAAATTTCATGGAAGAGCTACCCCCCTCGGCAAAATCTCGGGGGTAACAAACTTCGTAATTTATTCTTATTCTCTCCATAACTATACCTACCCCCCTCGAATACCTACCCCCCTCGGCCGATTTTTTGGAACCGCTTGGTTCCTACCCCCCCCCCCCCCCCCCCCGGAGTAGGAGACACTGGTGAAACCTAATACATTGTTTTTAAATAACGATGAATCATGAGAGATATTTGAATTTTATATATAAAATGTCATTCTTAATAGCCAGAATATACAATTGTTCAATCAAATCAAGGCCTATCAATCAGCATGCCACACGAACAAATGCCTATTACATTATATAAAACATTAGTTTGGAGGGCTTGGTGCGAAACAGGGAGTCCTGAGTTAAGGAACTTTCCAAAAAATAATACAATTCATATAACGAGCCCTCAATTCTATTGCCAAAACCCGAACGCTATAGATGATTTGAGTGCTAATAACAACACTCTAACTAGAGAAATTAATATCACAATAATTTAAAAATACATTTATAATATTATTAAGAGACGTTTATTATTCCATCCCGTTTTATTTAATATTATAAAATTTGATATTAAAATAATTTTTTTGATCAAAATTTTAAAAACTTTTAAAAGATAATTCTCATAAATGCTATCAATATTAATCTTTTTGTCAATTATGTGAAAAATTAAAAATTTAAACTTTTTAAATTTCTACAATACAAGTGAATGAATTCTGAACGTGCCTTAAGCCATTGTTAGTATTTACAATATGACAATAAAAAGCATAAAAAATTAACGAGATTAATGTAAATAATTGGTGCTGGTTCTTTATTTGATAAGATATTTAAATCCGAAACAAATACTTTTTTAGAGTTTTGAGGCGGAGAGTTAAACAAGACAACAAAATTTTGACAACTATATACCAATTAAACCAAGTTAAAAACCAAGCTACCCTGGCCCGAAGCGGGCCCGCTTAAATGAAGCGGGCCGGGCCTAAATTTCAAAAAAAAAAGTTGGCAGTTATTATATTATATTTAATTATTATAAAAAGGACTTAAATAATTACAAATTTACTATAAGGGTATTTTATTCCATTTTAAACAAAAATAAATTCGCAAAAACATTTTGGACCGTTAATCAAAAAAAAAATTTCTGGTTGCATTGGGTGAGTGGCATCGCAAAAACAAAGCATTGTGAATTTCAATACTATTCAATAATGAAACTTCCCTTAAATTATTATGATTTGCAATAATGGTTGCACATTTAACAATTTCTAAAATATACAGAATGACTTTTTTGTATTATATATAAACCAATTTTATTAATACTAAAAATTTTTATTTAAATATCAAAAATAAATGATTTAGCCCAGTTTATAGTGTAAAATTAATTAATGTCATTACCTGATAATGTAAAGTTTATTTTAAGAGACTATCCTATAAGTTAGAAATAATTAATTAATAAAAGTTTATTTTTTAGAATACCATATAAGATAGTGAGCAAAATTTAGAGAAGGCCTATTTTTTTTGATAAGAAATGTCACACTTTCTTGATTAGACGGCCCCATTAAAGCAAATTATTGAGCAGAGATTATATTTACAAACTGTTGATTACACAGGTCAACAATTTTTTGAGAGTTATGAGATTACAATGGAGATCAAATTTGCCACCTTAGGGATATCTAACGTTTACCGTTTTTATTAAATTTAGTCAGTCAGTTATAAATATTGAAAATTTTATAAAAAAAGGTTAAAAAACAAAAAAGATTAAAATTTTATTTTTGCATATACATAATAGTTAAACTGTTAAATTTAAACTTCTAATAATATTTTTATTAAAAAATAATATAACACGTCGTATTTAAGTTTGGACGCTAGATATATTATCTACGATGTAAGAGCTTGTGGTATAGTAATAAAAAAAAATTTATTTGTGATTAAAAATATAAGCTACACGGGATATTAAAATGCAAACAAGTTTTTTAAATTTTTTCCCTGGGTGTATTTAGATCTGTCAATTTGGACAAATAGGCTATTTATCGTTTAGACGGATTTAAGGAGACAAAGGCTGAAGAAACTAAGAAAAACGAAAAACATATATAAGATTCAGCATTATTTTATATTTTCATTAAATTCACGTTTCTGATATAAATATTGTTGATATTAAACAGTTATTATTTGATTATGTAACGAGGCTAAAATTTGAATTCATGTTTCAAATGTGTGAGTGCGTGCGATTAGATTTCTGTCGAATGGCCGCTCGATATCACTGGACAACAAAAACAACAAACGATTTTTTGAGGGTTTTGTAGAGAATTTTATTGCGATAACGACTAAGGGTTTAGTTTTTTTTCTAAGGCCTCCGGTTTTTTTACACCGCATCCAAAATTTAAAAAATTTAAAAATTTTTTTTACTACTAATTCTACAAAAAATCTATTGGCACATTTAGATTCCTTATAATAAACATATCTAAAAAAGGTTATTACATAAATTTTTAGCAATTTTCTTATAAGTTTAGGATCAAAAAACGGAATTTATGACAAACTACTAATTTTACAAATATGAAAAATTAAAAAAAAATTAAATATTAAAAAAAATTTAAACCCCTTACGTTAATGAATGTTTTCGTATTTTAAATATATTTTAAACTTTTGCTACTACCCATAGGTTTTATGGTATAAAAGCCCAAAATACCCCAAAAATTGAAAAATCTCTACTTTGACACCAAATAACTAAAAATCTGAGGCCTTGGCTAAAATTCGAATTTCATATTCGTGATCAGCTTCAAAAACTTGACCAAAAACCATAGTTGCCATAAATGTTGCTCAGGGTCGTCCAAATTTTGTTGTCCAGTGTATTTTCACGACCGACCGTCACGGTTTCCCACTACCCTTTTTACAAGAATAATATGGAATAAAATTTATTGGTGATAAAAAAAAATTGAGCTGGTTGTAGAAAATGGATGTGACTAAAACTTATAAAAAAGAAACCGACCTTGTTTATCAATATAAATTATGCAATAAAAGTATTTAGTAAAAAGCACTTGCGTATCAAAAAAGGGTTAACCTGGTCCTCTCAATAGTTTTTGGCTAATGCATTATGTTAGATTTTTAGATTCAATCAGCTATCTTTTATTTATTAACATATAAAAGAGGATTTTGCGCCACAAAACAACCCAAAGTTCAAAAAGTAACATATGGGTTAAATCAAAGGCTACGTTATAAAGAAATAGTTTTTAAATGATCAATGATATTTATTGTATGATTTAGGATATATAGCATGGAGTCATATTTGAATATAAATCTTCATAAAATAGAGTTAGTTGCAAATACAGTTGCATACAAACACTATGTATGGTCCACATTACCCCACTCAATGTCTTCAGCCCTTATTTATTTTAAAGGGGTCGCTTATATTTATAGTAAAGTCGGGACTTGCCCTTCGCCCCCTTAAAAAACGGCACATGTTGTTAAATTTTTAATCTTGGCTCTCGTCTTCTCGCCCTTATGCTCCGGTAATTGAAAACGAAAATTAGAACAATCTCACACGTGTATTACTTCTGCACAGTGCTGGGAAAGTGAGCCATATAACTTTTTCTCATTTTTTCCCAAAAATTTTAAGAAAGAAAGAAAGCTATTAAAAAGGGCTAAAACAAGATTAAAAAATAACCCACACAAAGAAAAGGGGCAAAAAACCTAAAAAAAAGTAGCTCAAAAAATGCCACGAAGAATTCATTTTTATATAACTTTTCAAAAATTTTAAATATAAACATTCTAAGACTTAGGAAATATTTTTCGACCGCATATATCCTTATTTGTTAGCAAAACATTCAAATATATTTCGAAAATCATTTAATTTTAATCTTTTATATTTTTAAATTATGCCTGGGGGTAAATATTTAAAAAATATTGGTCGGGCGTTATTAATAGCTCACATATTCCAAATACTTGGTTTTAATACAATAATCATGCGTGTGATAATATTTTGCTCTATAAATAAATTTACACAGCTGAATGAATATTTAGAAGAAAGGTATTTTTAACAATTGAGTTCAATATAAGATATTTGAAATTTTTCTCGAAATCTTTGGCCAACCCTTTGAAAAAAACGCGGGGAGTGACACGTAGTTTAGTAAAATATTTTAAGCTTGATAGAACTTTTAAAATTCAAATGTGGATGAAAAGTTAAAAATTTGTGAGTAGGAAATTTTGTTAAATTTTAATTTCAATATTGTATCTGAGTATTTAACCCTTTAGTGAAATACCAATACAGGGTTGAATAAACTGATTTACAAACAGTTTAGGAAACGTATAAGAATTGAAGAATTTTTTATTAGCATACACCACACTAAGTATTGCTGTCTATTTTTAAAAAAATAATTTCACGACTTTTTAAAAATTTGTAATTTTTAATAATTGCTACTAAAACAGCTTTAAAATTGTAAATATCAAAAACAAACCTTTTATAGATAATTTTTCATTTATTGTCATTAACCTGTTATTTTTTTTAATAAATGTATAAAGTCTTTTTGTCAGACAAACTGCCAATATATACTTTTATAAATATCAAAAATTTTGATTTATTTTAGTTTCACATTTTATTCATATTAATTTAAAAGCTATCAATGTTGAAAAATTTAGGTTAGAATTTTTTTTAAAATTATTGTTGAAATGATTATTAGCTATGTTAATATGTATTTATCTATATTTCTCAATATGATTTCAACTTCTCCGAAGTGTTAAATAATATTGTTTAAGCAACGGTTAATAATTTTTGATGTAAAAACTGCCAAAACTTGTATAATTTTTAAAACTTTTTGGGTAAAACGTAGGAAATCTGAATGCGCCACCATATATTCATAAATCAAGATGCGCTACTGTGTACTTACCCCATTTATATGATTAATGGTGATTTAAGTTTAGTCGTGGTTTAGGACAAGCAAAAACTTTAAAGAGAGTGAATAAAATATGTGTAAAACCTTCGTTTGATTACAATACACAACAAAATTTAGACGACTTTTAGCAGCATTTTCGTTCTTGGTCAAATTTTAAGTGATGTTGCGAATTTAAAATTTAAATTATAAAGAATGCCTCAGATTTTTAGTTAATTTATATCAAAAATAAAATCCCCCCAAGGGGTGTTTTGATCTTTTATATCAAAGTTCAACAAATATTTGAGAGTTATGAGCTAACTAGGAAGATCAAACCTGCCATCTTAGGGATTTTCAGATCCGTTTACCGTTTTTTCTAATCAAACATAGTTAGTCGGCTATAAACAATGAAAATTTAAAAAAATGCCAAAAATTAAAAAAAAAGATTTAATAAACAAACAAACAAAAATATTGTTTTAATTATAATAAAATTTTTATTAAAAACGATATTATATCGGGTCTTATTTGAGTTTTGACGCAAAGTGCTTGATATTACAAAATTTTTCATTTACAATGATAAATAAAGATTACAAGGAATTTATTAAAAAAAAAGATCGATATTTTTCCTTCTTAGGGTTATCTCGAGGTCGCAAAATCTGTTAAAAAGTCTATTTTTTGATATGGACGGATTTGGAACTAAAGGCGTAAGAAAAACGAAAAATGTATGAGATTATCATGGAATTTTTGTTTACAAAGACTTTATTTTCTGATTGATATTTGTTGATTAATGGCTCTGTGAGTTTCTTTTAGCTTATCTGTTAAACGCTATTTTTTTTGGTTAATGTAACGCGATATTGCTACAGCGGGGTTTGTGCTGGCCCCATTAACTTTAAGAGTTTAATAGCTATGAACTTTAAATTTATATTTGGGAAAAAATATGCATTTGATTGTAAAATATAAGTCACTAATGTATTGTAAATATTATTCAACACTGGTAGAAAAAATCTGAAAAACAATATTTTTTCATTTTTCTGAATTAATTTCAATGATTTTGTCAATAAATTTTAAGTATTTTTAATAATTAAACTATGTTTTAAGTCCAGTAGAACATTTTTTGAAAGATTCATTAAAAAAATATTTTGATATAAAAAATTATTGTTGGCTATCATTGAAAAACAAAACAACTATTCACGTTATTATTATACAACAAACATTTAAACACTTGATATTTTAAAATATTTCAAACAATTGAAATTAATTATACCATGGTTTTCAACATTAATTGACAGTATAAGGTCCATAAGGACCTCAATAGAATTTCTAATTTCTAAAAGATAATTAGACTTAGAATAGATATTAATTACTAGTCCTGTTTATTCTATATTTAAGAAATTCATAAAAAGTTGACTCTTAATATATAATGATAAAAATAAGATGTGCTGGGGTCCTTATGGATCCCGCATTGCTAATGGAGAGATGATTTGACTATCCTCATCCCTATTTACATACAATAGTTAAGGAAGGTTGGTCTAAATATTGTTGACCGATGTAACGTTATTTTTTTTTTAAATTTTACTACTAGCCACAGTAACAGTAAAATCCTCAAAAAATGAATATTTTAATTTTCATAAGTACGAAAATATATAAAAGTAAAAGCTACCACAGCAAAATTTAAATTCTTCCAGTTTCAAATCTTTCATGGCAAATCTCTCATTAACATTAAAAAATTTATGTTTAAATGAGGCATAAATTACACGTCAGAATTTTTTTACATTTTATAATAAATTTACATTAAATTACAAAAATCATTTAAAAAACCTAACTGATATTGAATGAGTATTTGCAAGTTTAAATACTTTTTATATTTTCCTTGTAAATTACACAAAATTTAGGAATAATATCCCTGCATAAAGTATTATATAAATATTTATGTTTAACAATATATTGAATTAACAAATACATATAATATTTTACTTTTGGATGTAACTTATATAATAACTTGAATGGGCAAAACACTTATCCAAATTATGGTTTAATACCTTACCCTACCTTAAACTATAGACTTTCATTCTTTAAATTGTGTACTGATTTTAACAGTCCTACTCCGTGGGGGGGGGGGGGGGGGGGGGGGACGGAACCAAGCGGTTTTAAATCGGCCGAGGGGGGTAGGTATTCGAGGGGGTAGGTATAGTTATGGGCAGTGTTGTTCAATTTTGCCCCAAGCACACGCATCTTGAGCCCCAAAGATTTTAGCACGCGTGCTGCCCCGAGGCAAACAAATTTTAAAAATAGCGGGTTTTATGCACTTTTGAAACCTAAAATCTGGTTTTAAGTAACTTTTAGACATTTTTAAAAAAAAAATTTTTGGGGCTAAAAATTTTTCAATTTCGCCCCAGAGCTAAATTGCCCCGGTGCTGCCCCGGGGCAAACAAATTTTAGAAATAGCAGGTATTTTGCACTTTTGAAACCTAAAATCGGGTTTTAAGTAACTTGTAGACATTTTTAAAAAAAAAATTTTTGGGACTCAAAATTTTTCAATTTTGCCCCAAAGCTAAATTGCCCTGGTGCTGCCCCGGGGCAAACAAATTTTAAAAATAGCAGGTTTTTGCACTTTTGAAACCTAAAATCGCGTTTTAAGTAACTTTTAGACAATTTGAAGAAAAAAATTTTTGTGGCTCAAAATTTTTCAATTTTGCCCCAAAGCTAAATTGCCCCGGTGCTGCCCCAGGGCAAACAAATTTTAAAAGTTGCACTTTGCACTTTTAGAGTTTAAATTTGCGTTTTAAGTATATTTTTAGACAATTTTAAGAAAAAAAATTTGGGGATTAAAATTTTCTATTGCCCGAGGTTATTTTGCCCCTAAGGTTGATTTGCCCCAGTGCTGCCCCGGGGCAAACAAATGTGAAAAAATAAGTTTTTTGCACTTTCAAAACATAAAATCTGGTATTAAGTAACTTTTTAACAAAAAGAAAAAAAAAATTCTGGGCTTTTAATTTATAAGCACAGCCCCAACTCCGCTGCCCCAAGGTATATATGCTTAAATAATCAAAATTAATCGTAACATAATTATAAATTATAGATGGCGGATTTTTAAATTTATTATTAAATGGATAATATATAAATATCATGCATAAAATAGTTTTGGTATATAAGCAGTGAGCATTTTAATAATAAATCAAGCTATTTATTAAACAAAATATAGATTTTCGGCGTAACACCCAGCCAATCCGTAAAAAACACGAAGGGCAAAAAACACACAATAATAAATGCCCCGGTGCATTAAGCCCCAAAATTTATAAAATTATATTGCACCGGTGCTTTAAGCCCCAAAAATATAAAAAGTAATAATGCCCTGGGGCTTTTAGCACCGAAGGAGCAAAGTGCCTTGGTGCTTTTGGTTAAAGGGCAAAAGTAATAGAAATGCCCCGGTGCTTATAGCACCGAAGGGGCAAAAAGTAATAAATGCCCTGTGCTTTTAGCACCGAATGGGCAAAAAATAATAATTGCCCTGTGCTTTTAGCACCGGTGCTATGAGAAAAAAGCACTCGGGGCTTTTTTTACATCTCTGGTTATGGGGGGAAGCTAAAGTTGCTGTTCCCTGTAGTAATAAATTCCTTAAGAATTTTAAAAGACAAAGATGCTGCCACTTTATCTTAATTCGTTATTAAATAGAATAAACACCTCTGATTTTATTATAAATTTATGCACTCTAAACACTATTTTAAAAGAAACTCCTAATATTTATGCTTGCAACTCCAAAGCCCATTGTATAATATGCCACAATCTCTTTAATAAAATGCACTATATCAAATTTAAATTACGATGTTTGTTTTATTATATTAAAATGCAGATCAAGAAAAATTTGAAATAATCATTGAGGACATCTCTAAATTTTGTAAAGAAAACAATGTTGAATTTAGTTTAAAACAAAAACGCAGCGAGGTGGACATAATTAAAAGGTAAAAATAGTATATAATTCATAGCTACCTTAAAACATATTTTAAAGCTTTGGATCTTATCTTGATGCAATTTCACGAATGATTTAATGACGATATTTTACAATTTTATAAAGGAGTCTATTTTACCACAGCTTCATTAAAAAAATACAATGAAGTAAATGTAGAAAATATTAACGAGATTTTACGACCTTGACCCTTATTTGATTTCTGAAGGAAAATGTTTATTCCGTTTTTCCGCCAAGCTTTAATAGATGTAATCATTTCTACCCAATATTTGAATAGTTAATATTTTTTTTTAAATTCTAGAATCAAAAAATACTCCAAGTTTCTGTAACTATCCGGAGGACGACGTTGAAAAAAGTGATGAGGATGATGATGAAACCTTATTTCAGATGACAATTTTTTACCACCTTATAGGGCTTTAAATAAAACATACAACAATTTTGAAACCTTAAAAAAATATGTAAAATCTTGCTCACAATATCGATCTCCAGCTGTAGCGCTGAGAGATCAATGAGCAAGATAAAATCAATTAAAACTTTTCTTCATAACAAAATGGGAGATATGTTTTTACAAAATCTCCTTTTGTTAAAATCTGAAGAGGAAATAAATAAAATTGAATTGTTTGAAGTGGCTGCTTATAATCAGACAAAAAATTGGTTGGGGGGGGGGGGGATAAAGTTACCCCCGAAATTTTTCCGAGGGGGGTTGCTTTTCCATGAAATTTGGGGAGTAGGAGATGCTGGATGTCAAGTTGATTATACTATTCTGATCTATGAAAATTAAAACTTAAATAGAAAACTTATTACTTTTCTGTATTCTAGTTTAAAGTAAGCCACATAGAGTCGGGTTCCCAAACACCTGTAATTTGAACTAAGCTCTCTCTTAAGGCATATAGTTTAGGGCCTACTGCCTAAGCAGACCATTTAGCAGCTTCAAATTGGTTGCACGTGCACACTATTTTTTTTTTCAAAGAAAAGCTTCCTGTTCACGAAACTCGCAACCTTTCGCTCAATTTTTGTCACGGAGCTATATGAGCTGAATCATTTATTCATATAATTTACAATATTTTTGATATTAAACCTTTATTTAAAAAGAATTAAATAGGATTAAATAGGGGTGCTGTGTGAGGGGGGGGCGGTTGAGGTAATGCAATGTAAAACGTCACCAAAAACTTAATTTATTTCTAAAAAACCAAAAATTTGAATGACGTCGAAGCCAATCAGGCTCACCTCAATATAAAACTTTTACGATGGACGACCGACAACGCATTTAAAAAAACAAATTTGGAAAACGTAGGCCTACTAAAAAAATTGGCCTAGGTGCGGGTGGCATCAATTTTAGGCATTTATGGAGTAGCAATGAGTTTAATATTTTGTAGAAATTTTTCCTTGGGACGAACCCAAAATAAATATTGATTCTTGGTGAACATTTTAAAAAGTCAAAAGTCGGGCCAGAAGTTAAACCTAGAATGATCTCAATGGTAAATATTTTAACATTTAGATGATGATATTACGCACTAATCTTATATCGCTTCCATCATAGTAACTCACTTGAAAGCCTTTTGCCAGTATGTTATACAAATAGTTTTCTTATAAACGTTCACGCCATGTGTTTGCGTTTAGGCACTTCTTTTACAGCTCCCTACATTTCCTTTAAATGTAAAACTCTCACCGATCGTTTTGGACGGCTTTCCTTACATTGTCTATCAAATTAAAAAACTAGAAGACCCAATAAAGTTTATTGCCATATCGCCATTTATTAAAATAAAACGAATATCATGTGAAGAACGTGGGCATATCTTTTAATAATACCGGATGACTAACCATTTGCTTCTTACTTTACGATGTTAGTGTGTTTATCGTTTGTGGATATTATCTATAATTTAGATCTAATTTTAAACGCTAAACAAAATAAATAAAGAAATAATTTTATTTTATAACAACAGGCAAAAAATTTTAGTAAATTAAAAATAAATATATATAAAATTTATATAACCAAAGGATATTATAAAAATAATTATATATTATATATTCCTTAATTTTGCTCATGGTAATTTACAAATTAACTTTGATCATTATTATTAATTATATTGTTATTAATGCTGTTCTAGAAACAAAAATTTATATTTCATTATTTTAAAAAAACAAAAAAAAATATAACGATTTTCAGAGTTTATTTTGTTATCCCGTGTTTTGTTTCCCTCTCATGCTGCCAGTTTTTTATGCTTCCAAAGTTCAGATATAAACTACGAATTTTATTAACTATTAATTTTTCTTAAAATTGTTTGACTTATTAGATTTTTTTTAAAAAATCTAAAAAGCAGTTATTAAAATTACCAGTAACTTTTCAAGTTATTTAGGATCAAAAAACGGATTTTATGACTTAGGCCGCTAAAAACAAATACTAAAATAATACAGCCTGTGTTAATAACACAGGAGCAAATTTTTTAGAGTTATGAGTTTACTACAAAGTCAGACCTGCCTTATTAAAGAAAGTTTACCGATTCATTATTTGTTAGTCAGCTATCATTATAAATTTGTAGAAAAAAAGGTCAATATTTTTAAAATAAATTAAAATTTTTTGGATATTTACAACAGCTAAACTGTAAAATTCACCCATTTTTTTTTCATTAGAAAACGATAATAAATTTTGTCTTATTTAAGTTTGGACGCGAAATATTTTAATATTATCCAAATGCTGAAAAGCTTTATACACAAATATCTTGTGATAATAAATACAAGTTATTTTTATATAAGAAAAAAATCAAATTTTTTCTTTTTTAGGGTATATTGAGATCTGTCAATTTGGTCAAAAACGCCAAGTTTTGATAAGGAAGGATTTAAGAAGCCGAAGGTGGAAGAACTTATGAAAAACGGAAAATATATATGAGAAAAGGCTATCACGTGATAGAAAAAGGGCTGGACCAATACTCCTCTTGTCCAGTTGCATAAAATTGCCCCGTATAGCCTTATCTCTCACTTTAGGCATTTAGTGCCTAGGCAGGCCACTCAGCAGCTTCAAAGTGGATACACGTGTATACAAAAGAAAAGTTTCCTGCTCACGGATTTCAACTAGTAACCTCCTGCGTGTAAGATGAATGTTTACCACCGAGCTTAACCACTAACCTGCCTCAAATTTTGGCAAACTACAAGCATCTATTTACACTCATCGACACCCCCTTTCATTTTAAATTTTTTGGGGAAAGCAAATTTTATTCCAGCCCACGTTAAAAAAACTTACGTAAACTTTATGTAGTGTCCGTGATCAAATATCTGGCTCCCGTCCAAAGTTAAATATTTACATACATGCACTGCAAGATATACTAAATTAAAAAATTTTGGCTCATGATTTTGTATTTTTAAGCTTTGGCCAAAGTTTTTATTTAAGGTTTGAATTTCTTAAAACAAAATATTTTAATTTTGCTAAAAACCAAAAAATTTACCGAAAATTTCTAATTCTCTTTGAAAGGTAACAATTTTAAACAATAATTTTAAGGTAAAGAACGTGATAGAAATATTTGACCGTATTTCTTTAATTTCAATTTTCTTTTTGAACGTGGCCCTAAATGTACTGAAGATGAATAAAATTAATTAAATCAGGACCATAAGGCCGGCTATACCATTATGCCAAACCATTTGGCCTGCTAAAAAGCCCTCTAATGTTTACTTTACCTTAACAACACCTATTTAGGGTTCATACCAAAAAAATTTACAGCGAGATTTTAAAAATCATTTAATCATATTATACGCTAAAGCCTAGCATAATAAATATTTGTATGGCGCAAGAACATTTGATGAAACATATGTTGACAAAATCTCTACAATAAATACTCATTTATTTGATAAATCAATCAGATTGGTAGCTATAAATATAAAATGAACTTGTTGCTTAACCAATTCATAAAAAATACGCGTTTAAATCCTTTAGGGAAATCGCTGATTGAAACTATATATTTTCATGTCAAATATAACAAAACCTGTTCACTGACCTTATACATTCTTCTTTATATCTTGAATTGTTTATATAATTAATTGGCTAATTAATTAACTCTAAATTTTAATTTTTATTGTAAAAAAAATTTCACCAATTAATTAAAAAGTTTGATTTCTTTTATGAAAAATTTGCCAAAAACAGTTGCAAATTCATTTAATTTTGGCAAAAAAAAATTTTTTAAATCGAGAAATATAACATTGCTTTCTCAAACAGTTTTTTGGAATTATGGGTCACCCTTTCTTGATTTTGCCATTTTTTAAACTATGGGCTGGCCAACCTTAAATTTATCAAGAATAAATATATATGCAAAATACCCAGTCATGAATTATAAGAAAAAGGAGCCAAATTGACGTTATTGCAAAAAAAATGTATCAATTGTTAAAAAATGACAAACGGATTTTTAAAGAGGACACATTTTATTAATTTTATGAGATTTCAACCAAAATTTATAATGGATAAAAGAACAGGTTCAACAAATAAATTTAAAATAAAATACGTTTCACTATAACTAATTTTGCAGGTTGTTAGGCTAATTTTTAATGTTCAGACCCCACAATTAAACAGCCAGTTTTATAAATTGTCATTTTTGCCATATTAAAACCTTATCATTGTTTCTTTTATCTATAGATTACAAGATGATGAAGGTTTATAAAGAGAGGCATTTATTTACGCTTTATCAAGTACTGATTTTAGTAGCTATAATAGCCGTTCCTAGATCCGCAGTAGTAGAAGCAAGTATCAATTTGGCCAAAGATTTGTGTCAACCCATCAAGGAATGTGCTTCAGGTCGTCAGGATTTCATGTTTTCGCCCACCCTGGCCGGTCTGAGTGGATACATAGGATTGGAAAAGTTGCTCCAACAAAAAGGAACAGAACCACCTGTTCACTGCCTTTCCAAAAATCGGATTAATTCAACTGGTCGTATCATATCTCAATGGAGATTGAATGGTTTAATTTTTAATATTTTACGCTACAAACATTGAGGATCATGGCAATTGTTTTAATTTTGTGTCAACTCAAATTATTCGAATAAAATTTGCGAGTAAAAAAATATAACTTATGGGGTCCTCAAATGCCAGAATGAAATAGTTGTAACACAATTGTTACAATGGGATTTGTACAGTTAAACCTTCATAACTTCACAAAGCAATAAAATTTATTTTATTATATTGAGAAAAAGAAATGCTTGCACTTTTATATCATAAAATGACATATATTATTAATGTATATGCTGCAAATTTTATTTAACCCAAAGTAAAAGAAATCTGAAACTAAACAAATCCTCATCAAATATGAATATTGTAGGATATTTTGTTAGTTGAAACATTTTAAGAATGTGTAAAATTTTTTAATGAAGAATAAACTTTTAACGCCACCTAAACAAAATTTTTTATCAAGCTTTTTAATTCTAATAAATTTGATTGTATATTGGTAAAAAAATATAAACTTATTTAAGTCGACAAATTTTATTTCGATTGGAGATCAATTACATCTGTTACTTCAATACCAAATCTATTTCATTTTTTTTGTAATTTTGTGGGTGTCCAAACTTATAAAAATTGTTTAATAAGCAAGTACGACTTTATAAGTTATGTGGACATATCTCTTATTCATTTTTTTTATTTGGGCAAGTAAAAAATTGTTTAATATAATTAAATATTAATGTTTATTAATTCAAAGTTTACCTCCGTTAAGTTTTGTCAAAACTGGATATTTAATATGCAAAATATAAATTAAAACTTAAAGTGCATATACTAAAAAAAATATTTGGAACAAATTAACCAAGTTAAAAAGTCTTGATGAACAGAGCATTGTTTGTCATATTCAAAACTTTAACACAAAATAACGGAAGTTTGGCGAGATTTTATTAAACGGAATGGGATATGAGTAATATAAAACTAATAAGGCAATAAATTTGGTAAAATCTTTTGTCGATATATATATATATGGTCAATTCCACCTCAATCCAGCAAGTCCGGGAGGGGTACCCCTTTTGATTTGGCTGAAATTTTGCATAGAGGTAGTATCTAAGAGTATCTCATAATCTGGAAATTTTTTTTGACCGGAAGTGATTTTTGACGGAGATAGGGGCAAAAGAAAAAAAAATTGCAAGGTGAATTTTCACTTTTAATGCAACTTTGCGAGGTTATAAGTCAGAAAGTATTATAGCTAGAGACTTAATTTTTTTTTTATTTTGAAGAGGACAATAAGGGCTATCTTGCATGTGTTTATAATTTTAAAATTATTTTTTTGAAATTTTACAATTTTGTAAAAAACATTCAATTTGATATAACTAAAAAAACGTATTTTTGAATTTCTTAAAAAATTGCTGAAATACAGTCCTTAGTATTCATTATTAATATGTGAACTCAAAAGTATGGGACCGACTAGACTTTTTAAAAAATTCAAAAAAAAAATTTTTTTTTTATGATTTTTAGACAAAAATTTGCTCCCTGTACTATATTAAAATATTTAAAAGTGCCAAATTTGTTTATATATAAGAAGTTAGACATAGGGGCAAATATGTTAGGCTATAACAGTTTTATTAATTTGATTCAAACTATTGTCAATTTTGGAAAGAAAAGGTGAACTTTAGAACAAAAAAATTGGTAATTTTCAGTATTTTACTCCTATCTTCTAAGCCGACTTTCTGGGTCACTACCAAACCAATTTGAAAATTTAAAACTGCATTTTATACATAAAACATCACTATATAACATATATTTCCCCCAACATTTTTTAACGTACCCATAGCTTTTTATGAAATAAAAACCAAAATTTGCCAGGTTTTTTGAAATTTTAAGGTGTAAAAAATAAAAACTTAAAATTTTTATGCTAATATATGTTAACTTTTACTAGTCATTTTTAGTTTGATGAACAATATTTGAATATGTACATAATTCTCAATATTTATCCTCGGCAAAATTCAAAAAATTTGTTAAATTTATTGGATAAAAAAAAATTTAAGAGGATTTTAGAAAAAATAATAAGGTTAAAAAATTTGTAAAAATTAATTTTTTTCTATTAATTAATAGTTTTTAAATAAAACAGCCTCAACAACGTTAAATCTGACAAAAATAAGTAAAATAAAATATATTTGGCCTATTTAGAGTATTATGATTTAACAGATTTTCTTTTTTTTATGATTATCAACAAACTTAAAATAAACGTAAAAAGTCAATTATTTTATGAAACATAGTTATATGGTTTTTTAATATTATAACTACATAAAAGAAGTCAATTTTAGGGTTAAACAACTTTAAATGATTATAACGGGCAGAATTAGCTTCAATGATGAATTTTAAGACTAAATATTAGACCCAATTTAATATAAACAAAATATAGACATTCAGTCTTTTTTATTAATTTTTACAAATGCCAAATAAGTTTTTGAAAGGCTATTTAGAGCAAGGAACACCATATATATCTAACTGACCTTAATAAAGTTTAAAAACCAACAATTTAAGTTCCAATTACATTTTAGTTTTATAATATAGACGCACTAAACCTATTAAAGAAAGAGGAAATATTACTGTTACTTGATTCTATGGGCATATAGATTTGGGCATTGACCTAAAGTTTTTTATAACTAAATGCGTTCCTTACGAGTTTTAACACAAAAATGTGTTTTAATAAATACATTAAATTACAAATTTAATAAAAATAATTAGATGATTTAATAATCTCATTTTTTTATAATTTACCTATCTAGTTCTTTTAAGATTTTCTATACATAACATATATATTATTTTTTTAACACTTTAACAGGCAAAATATGACTGATTAACTAGGTTCTAGATATTTTTAGATAATTTTGCCAAAATAATAAAAAAATAAGCTTGCACAGACGATTACAATCTGCGTTAGTTTTTTGACACCTGAAAATTTGCTGTTTTTTGGCAAATTTAGGTATTTTTATTGTAGAAGCGTCAAAATCGAGTGAAAAAAGGTGGGGCTATTATATGTTATTAAGCAATATTTTATCTATAAAATAAATGTTTAATATTAAAAAAAGGTTGGCTGGTTAACCAGAAAGTCGATTTTGAAAACAGGCAAAATTTTCACTTTTTTCGGTTTTAAGGTTCACTTTTTCATTGTAAATTTAATAATAGTCGTAATCAATTAAATCAAACTATTATGGTCTAACATAATTGCCCATATGTCCTGCTTTTTGAATACTGTCAAATTTGGCACATTGGCATATTCTAATATAGTGCAAAGGGCATAAATGTGTCCCAAAATTATTGCAAAAAATTGATTTTTTTTAATTTTGTAAAAAGTTATGCCGGTCCCAAACTTTTTAAATCATATATTTATTAACATTATTAAGGGCCATATTATATAAATTTTTCAGAAAATTCAAAGATACGTTTTTTGAGCTATTTGTGTCTAAACTTGACTTTAATTTTTTGGTAACTTAAAAAAAAATTTTTTTTAATATTTTTTGCGTCTAAGGTAGCCCTTGTTACGATCTTCAAAATGAAAAAAAAATTATGACTCTAGCTACAATACCTTTAATGATACATGCGCGCAAAGTTGCCTCAAATTTTTTTTTTGCAAAAAAATGAAAAATATTTTTGCTCTTATCTCGGTCAAAAATCACTTCCGGTCAAAAAAAATTTAGGTTTTTATCAGCATCCTAGGACCCTACCAGTATACCAAATTTCAGCCAAAACTGAGACTTCAAGGGAAAAAGTTTGTCGATTTGAGGTGGAATTGACCATATATATATATATATATATACTTTCAAATTGCCTAATTAAATTTGAATCAAACACCTTCGAATTAATGGATTTACTAAAAAAATTGACCCAGAATTTATTGATTAGGACCCAACGGGCCCAGCTTGAAACACAATGTTGAGCCTTTTGGTGTATCCCAATTCCTGTATAGATTGTCAGAAGATTTAATGGTTTATTTTAATAAAAATTAATTATGACTCCCCCCCCCCCCCCCCCCCTCCCCCTGCTCTTCCATTTGTTTACTGCTAGCTAATTAAGCCCGTAATAATTTTTAAGCCCCGAAAACTATAGAGGTACTCGAAGAACCAGTAATCCATTGATGAACAAACAAAGCGTATGTAATTATTTTTTGCAATTTTCGTTAGTTATTATATGGTAATTATTTTTTCAGGGTTTAGCACTGTTACAAAATCCTTAAATAAATACACAATGGAAAATAGACAAAACGTCCAGTATTCTATCAACAATGTCATACTGACCGAAGCAGAGATTGGAAGTCTCTTCAGCCCCTTACAAATCGAGAGTTGGGAGGTCGAGGTGGAGCCAATCCAGGATAATAAATACGTTATGGATTTCAAACTTGGCATACAAAATGTCTCATTGAGTGATAGGTTTTTATAACAAATGTTTTAATTTTTATTTCGGTGATAAACTTAAGTTACAAGAGATTCTTATAAGAACTAAGTCGTAAATTTTATATTAAAGACCTGTACGGTCGTCAAAGGTACTTTATTGAGACATTGAAATTCGTTGAGCTGTGTAATAATTATATGCGTGATGAAACAAAATTACCCGATGTGAGTCCTGCCTACCGCTAGAACCTATAAGCAAGAATTTGAACTCACTGAAAAAAGCTAATACTAAGTTACGAGTTCTTGAGATAATTTTCAAAAAAGTTGGAGCCTTTCACAATATCGGAACTCAAGTTCAAATTTTTTTTACTAGAGAGATACAAAAAAAAAGATATATTACACATTGCACATTCAATATATTAAATTATATAAAATGTAAACATTTATTTATTAAGCTTAAAATTTATTCCAACAATAAGAATATTATTTAAAATATCATCCTTTAGCCGCTTTGGGAATTTAAGAAGTTAAAGTTTAAATGAGAGAATAATCTTTCCACACTTACCTCGGTCAAGGTGACCGATACAACAGTTAAAGCTAAGTTTACTAGTAGCGGGAATTTAGCTTTGTTGGCTACCCACCAGTTTCTAATATTTTCATCCACCTTAAAACGCGGCAAATTCTCGTATTTTAAAATTTCTATGTATAATTGCTCGTATATCAGGAGGGCATTTGAATCATCATGGTTATAACATATTTCTTAAAAACATTCTCTACAAGTGAAAATTTTTCTGTCATCTTTCCAGAAAAATCTAAAATAATTTTTTCCTCGTGATTACCTAAATCTTTGCTTTGAAGAGATAGGGATTTTGATAGAACAATTTTAAGAAACTTTTCAGCCTTCTCGCATTTGTTATTATTTAATTTAAAGTAGAATCTTTTATCTAGAAACAGGCCACTATCTAAAAGCTGGAATTCTCTTTGTTCAATAAAATGCAAAAGGGGGAAAGAAAAAGCGGTTGATTGGGATTTTAACACTGCTTTGCAGAAATAATATTTTGTAAAAAAATTGCAAACATCTAAAATTTGAGCCTGAAGCTCTTTTGTTAGGATTGCTGCGGGGCCTATTGTTTCGGCTTATTTGAAAAATATTCCAAATATCATGGATTTCCAACTCACTTAAAATATTTTGGTGTTGATCAAAAAACGGCTTCAATTTGATTTATCTTTCTATACAGGTGTAAGTCCAGTTCCACCTCACCTGATGTATGGATTGGGGAAGATTTTGGGATTTTAACATTGCTGATAAAATAGGCCTTTTACGCTTAGCAGCCAATTATCTTGCTACCCTGATTGCTAAAGTTATTTCAGGTGTTCTGACTAGAAAAGAGTTAACTGCTAATTGAACCACGTGCCCAGCACATTTGAGATCGATGTCGATTGAACGAGTTGAAATCATATATTTCACATGGCTTGTAAGAATCCTTTAGCATTAGTTATTTTAAATATAATTCTATTTAAATTTAAAAATTACAATAGGTATAAACGGCCTATTTGCTTGGTTCAAGCTAGGGTTATAAAATAATTTACAAATATAAAAACTTATTATTTGTTTTTCAGACCAGATTTAAACGCTGATCATAACTCTGATAATAATTTTATTGAATTATCACTTTGTGTTAAAGTAATCGCAAAAGTACTTAACAGCCTGTTTGCCTGTGTCAAGCTACAGTTATAAAAGTTTAAGATTTTAAAACCTTTTTAAATAATTTCTTCAACAGTTTTAAAGGCTGATTACGATTATTTAGAAAAGATATAGTTTAATATAGTATAATTTGAGATATTTGAAATAAATCGCGATGGAACTCGAGAATGGAACTTGAGTTCCTCGAGTTCCACTACCTTGGTATTAAGTTCCAAGATCCGAGTACCAATTCAAAAAAAAGACGAGTTTTTATAATTCCAAGTTCCGAGTTCTGGAACTAGTTCCAATCCTTGCCTATAAGTTTTTCAAAACTCAAAAAAATGAGACCGATGTTTACCCTATGCCTTTCCCCATAAAGGGACGTCATACCCGTTCAGCGCCTACATGATTCTTGCACGTCGAGTACTTAGTCTTTAGTCTAGGCTGATACTTTAGGCGCATCGTTTGGAGCCCTAAAAAGTTTTTACACGTTATATTCACTTTTTGTTCGCAATCCTGACGAACTTTATTATAAATATTAACCATAACTATTAATCACGCGTGACCAATTAAATCTCATACAAGCGCCAACATAAATTTCTTAAATTCTAAGACTTACCCAACGTATAAACACATTGAACCAATACTTTTTGATACAAAATTTCAATAATTGTTTAAACAAAAATATAAAGTCTAAACGCGCCACTCTCAAAATAAGAAGAAATTTTAGTAAAATAATGACTTCCCAATTGTTACTCTCCCACGTTAATGTGTTATTTAGATTTAGATGTAATGTAGTTTATATCAGCAGATAAGGAATTATTTTTATTGTTTTTACATTTAAGAATTTATTAAATTATAATATACTATTTATTTTAATAATGTAATGCAAAAATGTATAATTTTTAGGCGAATTCGGAAGCTCATATATTCAAATTATAACGCAACCGTCCAAAGGTTCGGGCCTTTAAGGTTTGTTACCGTAGAAGCGTTGAATTTAGCAGAGGTCATCAAAAATGTGGACCAAATTTTGAAGTTGGAAAAACCAAATGCAATTTTTGGAGCGAATGAAGTTACACTGCCCCTTATTTACCAAGAATCTTTAATCGATTTGGGACAATTTATGCAGACCCCTAATAGTTGTGAAGCAAGGTGAAAAAAAAGTGTTTAATGATTGGCTTGTCAGTAGATATTTTGATATCGACACCTAAATAGTTAACAATTCTCAGTCTTGCCAAAAATTTTTGGAAAACACAAATTATCGTTGATCGCCCCAACACATTTTCAATCTATTACACATGTCAACAAATATCAATGGCAGAAAAATGAATTTTATGAAAACATAAAAGAATACATCCCCAGATGGCCTTATCTCAAACATATTTTCCGTTTTTCAACGTTTCTTCAACTTTCGGCTCCTTAGATCCGTCCATAACGAAAAAATGGCCCTTTAAGCAGATTTTGCGACCTTGAAAATACTAAAAGAGTTAAATCTTAAAAATCTCTTGTGTGACATATGTTTATCATCTCAAATCATAAGAAATAAAATTTTTAAATATATTACAACAGCATTTATATAATACAAAATATTTCGCGTCCAAACTTAAATAAGACACGATGTAATATCTGTTTTTTTATAAAAATATTATTTGAAGTTTAAATTTAACAGTTTAATTATGCAAAAAAAGGTTGAATTAATTTTTATTTTTTTAATTTTTTTGTTTTTTTACCTTTTCTTTCTAAAATTTAAAATGTTTATAGCTAACTAACTAAATTTTATTGGAAAAACGGTATAATTGGATATTAAAATCCCGAATATGGCTGGTTTGATCTCCCTACTTAGCTCAAAACTCTCAAAAATTTAGTAACCTGTATATTAGAGCTATTTTATAAAATTTTGAATAAATTATCATGAACTCTAATTATTATTTTAACATTATATACAAGTATTTTAGCGCATGTAATTAAAATTATTGTGATTTGGTTTAGCAACTTATTTAAAAACATTAAAAATTTATTTTAGTTTCGTTATTTATAAAATTTACATTAAGTTATTAAGGAGATTTTAAATAATAAAATTTTGGATATTTTTTTGAACTTGAACTATTAAGTAGGCATAAAAGCCTTCAATCAGTTTTAACTTAAGCCATAATTTTATTAAAGCTGCAAACAAATCAATTTGCTTCTACGATCGCATAAATTACAAATAAAATGCTGATTTCTTTTATCTAATTTTTTAGAAAAGAGAATAGGCTACCAGGTGAATTGGGATATCATGTCGAATTCACGCAAACATCAGGCTTCTACTTTGACCATTTGACCGGCAAATTGAGGTTTCGCCTCCGAACATATTTGATTACGGCTAAAGTTCTCGATAACCCTCTTATCAGAAACCCCCCTAGACCTGATTTTCGCGGCGCTTATTACCTACAGCACGCTGACACTGGAATGATACTGGTTGAGGGCCGTTTTTTTTAACACTCTATACCAACTATTAGCTGGAGCTAAAACAAATTTCAATATTGTAAAAAAAAATTAACAAAAAAATTTTTTTTTTATTTTTTTTTTGATTTTTTTTAAATTTTGCTTACATTAGCCATCTAAATGTTAATCTAAGGCGTTCATTTTTTTTTTAAATTATTTCTACTCGCTTTAAAACTATAATAAAGCAATCTATAATAAATATTTTGCCATAAATGTATTTATAAAACCACATAAATATTTATAAAGTCCCATTCTAACTTTTCTGTGATTATAAACCTTTTTTCTTTTAGTTCCCTGGCCAACCAAATGAAAAAAAAACGTGGAGAGTGACATATTAAAGTTCAGTAAAATATTTATTCTCAAAAGCTTGATTCAACTTTTAAAATCCAAATGTGGATAAAAGATTAAAAAATTTGTGAGTTACGGCTAATACTAATTTCAATATTGCAAATGATTATTTCGACCCAATGTAACATGTGTAATAAAATAGCCAATACACAGGGTTGGTTAGGTTTGTTATTACAAACACTTCATGAAAAGTATATAAGAGCCAAAGAGTGTTTGCACACAACTTGTTAAGAATTGCTGTAAAATGTATTTTAAAAAGCAAATAATTATTTTAAAAATTTATAGTTTTTGAAGTTGTTATAATCAGAGCTGGAAAAAACCCATTTTTATCTTTTTCAGGAAAACTAAAGGGTTTTAGCTTTAATCAAGAAAATATTTAAAAATTTGAGATTTTCTGCTTAAATTCTGTATCTATTTATAGTTAATTTTTTTAATCTGTCATAAAATATTTGAAAATCAAAAATTGAGTTTGGCCAAAAAATGGGTTTTTTTCCCAGCTCTGGTTATAACAGCCCTAAAATATAAATTTTATGGCATACAATTTATTTTGTATGAATCGACATTAACCTAATCGATTTGTTTCTTCGGTTGCAAAATAATAACTGAAAGTCTTTTCACTAACTTTTGTAAATATGTTCAGATTTCACCTAAGTTTTTAAAGTTAAAACCTCAAAATATTAATTAAAAAATTTTAGTTTAAAATTTTCATAAGATTTTGTTGAAAATATTAGCTATGTTTATATAAGTTTGGATATGATTTCTAAATCTGCATATAGCAACTGTTTTGATTGTTGGAAAATATTGTAAAACAAAATATGGTTAATAATTTTTAATATATAAACTTTTCAAAATTTAAAGTTTTTAATATGTAAACATTTTGTAAAAACCAATGAAAAGTGAAGCTATTGATTAAAAAATTAAGATGTGCTAGGTACGTACCCAATCTATTTAGGTAATGAAAGGTTAAGCTTCTTCACGGTTTATGGCAAGCAAAACCATTAATCTTCAATATTCATGATGTAAGTGCTTCAGATCATATTTAAAAAAATTTTCTAATTAAAAATTTATGTTTAGATTTTTACAAAACCTATTTATTGCAGTAAAAATGTTTTTAGTGCTTACAAAAAAATCGTTTTACAATTCAAAATTTCTTTGTTAACTTTGGTAGATGAACATATGAGCCCTAAGTTTGATATATTTTTATAAAAGTGGTTTTTAAATTAAAATATAAATGCAATCTCTTTCGATCATTTTTCATTTATTAGGGCGCGTTCAGAGTTCATTCCCTTTTTAAAAATATTGAAAAAATTAAAATTTTTTTAAGTTTGGGTTTTTACGTCAAAATGAATAAACATTATAACCACATAGTACAATTGGCTGAGGCTATGGCTAGTAAAAAATTTATGTAAATAAATTTGAATGCAATTGACAAACGTTTAAGTGAATAGTAAAAAAACATTTAAAAAAATTTTTTTTAATCATATTCCTAAAATGGGCAAGTTATATAAATATTTTATTTTAATATTAAATTTAGCTTCTAATTTCAAATTAGACTACCACAGCTGTTGTTATTTCTAGACACCTTAATCAAAATAGTAAATGGCTTGATATTTGTTCACACATTGGGGCGAGTTTGTAGTATCGTAGTAGTAGTAGTAATATTGTAGTTTAGAGTACGCAGTGGGAAGAGGAAAGGATACCATTTGCAATAGAAGTAGATTGTTGTTCAATGTTGTGAACACGTTATCGTTAAAGTTGCATATGTGAAATAACTTCTTTTACATATTTAGAGCAGGGGCACGAAATGTAAAACAATAATTATGGTTAATAATTTTCAGTGCAAAAACCTTAATTTTAGAAATTCAAAATTTTTAAAAAATTTAAATTTTTTTTAAGAAATAAACTTTGAACGCACTACACACTATACAACGTATTTTTGGATGTGGCTAGTGAAAAATAAAGTTTTAAAAAAAACTGAGCGCATTTGATACATTAAGGTGGCAGTATAAAATTTTTTTTGCATATTTAAGAAAATAAGCAACGAAAAAAGAATATTTGAAAAACCTAAATTAGGTATGAGTTCAAGCCATTATAATTATTTCTTTCGTGACATTAATTTTTTTTCTCACAAATTGATAAATGTCGATCTATGTTATATTTTAAGAAATTTAATATTGCTAATCTTCTTCTAATTATAAATGTTAATAAGAGGCTCTGATGCCATAAAAAATCAGAAAACTACAGGCTCCTAATGAGTGTCCTTTACTACTTTTTTCAATTGTCGACATTCAGAAAACTAAACATTCTTACGTCTCAATTGGATCTTGCCATTTCGCTTGAAAACTGTAACATCAGAATATTTAATTTTTCTTTATTTTTAATAACTACAATCCAACTAAGTTTATTTTATCACTATCCTTTATTAATCTATATTTGCACGCAATCCCAACTATTTCAAAAATAAACTCTACAAAAGTTAAGCTTTGATCTAAATATACACAATGTTAATCTGAAACAAGGCTGTCCGCTCTCACCTATTCTTTTTAATATTTATATAAATGATATTTTCAACGATATACCAAGTAATTTAAGAGTTAGTGTCCCAAATGTTGAGAATAAGCTTAAAGGTTTATTGTTCGCCGACGATCTGGTTTTTTGCGCAGCATGTGAGAATCTTAAAACAATGCTCTACCATCTTGAAAATTGGGCTAATAAGTGGGAAATTGTAATTGGAGCTGAAAAATGTGGCATTATGATAAACAATCCCTTAAATTCAACTCCGTGCGAGTGGTCTATTAAGGACTCTATACCTCAAGTTTCAAACTATTGATATCTAGGTCTTTTAATAAATGAGGACTTTAATATCGACAAGATACTTAAGGAGCTGGCGTTAAGGGGAATGAAGGCTATTCATCTCCACGGTCCGTTCCTGCGGTCTAGCTCCATACCGATAAATGTTAAATCTCATATTTATGTTTCAGTCATTCTACCCATTCTAGCATATGGAGCGGAATTATTTGGTCTTCTCTCTAATAAATTGTTGTCCCCGCTATCTAAGACTCACGATCAAGCCATTCGCTGGATGATCGGAAAATTTGAAAATTGACTAATTTGGACTAAACTTCACTTGTATTTAGACCTCAATATTAGTACTTTTGACGTTTATGCAAAAAAAAATCCTTGCGTTTCTATTTAAAATCTCAATATAGTAAAACATTTATAAAAAATCTAGTCTTATCAAGACTTAAGTCTAACAAATGGACATAAGCTTCGCGTTGTAGGTACTTTAATAAAAACTAAATATCATTTACTGGATCCAAAAATTATTTCAAAATTATTTGTTCTAAACCTTGGCAAAGCTAACCTTAGCGAAATTAAGTATAAAAACAATAAATTGTTAAAATCTTACAGCAAACCTTTTTATTATTCATAAAAAAATTAAAAAGTATCAAGTGCATAGAGTTTTCTTTCGGCTGCAAACTTCTGCTTTATATAAGAACTAATTGGTGGAATTTTAAAAAAGCAAGACTTTTAAGATTGGTTACAAGTGACTTCGACTGTCCGTGTTGTAAATCAGTAGTTGATGACTCACTTTATTCACTGCTCTGCTTTGCATGAATTTAAACGCTTTTGCATAAGTTAATATCTTCATATAAATGTGATAATATATTGTTAATTGATATTTAAGGAATTTCTAATCAGTCTCAAATTTTAAATATAATTAAATATTGTCATTTTGCTGACCAAAAATTCTTTAGCTCTTGGTCTAGGTTAAGTGATTGCCTAGTACCCGACAGGGCTAAAATGGGCTACCTGACGGGTATGCCGTCTCTTTCAAATGTAGGGCAAGGGGGGATTGTTTTAGCAGTGCCAGAGTTGTAAAGCCTGCATGTTATAATATTCTGGAGAGTGGGACGTCATTTCGATGGATATTATGGTATTGGCGGAGAGACGTGCTTAATCCTATTGACCCTGGGGGTTATGAACGTCGCCGCATAGCAATTTCAATGCTTCTCACCCAAAAAAATTAATAATTTTTCTCTAAAAAGTAGAACAAGTAATGTTCAAGTAATAAGATTGATCAGAAAGCCCTAAAATTTCAGTTAACAATATATTATTACATTAATTTTAAAATATTAATTCATGCAAGTATAAGCGTTGAAATTCATGCAAAGCAAAGCAATGAAGATGAAATGAGCAAGTGGGTCATCAACTACTGATTTACAACACTGACAGTCGAAGTCGCTTTTAACCAGTCTTAATAATCTTGCCCTGCTAAAATTCCATCAATTACCTGTTCTCATATGAAGTTTGCAGCCGCAAGAAAACTCTATGCCCTCGATACTTTTAAATTTTTTTTAATGAATAATATAAAGGTTTGCTATAAGATTTAAGCAATTTATTGTTTTTATAATTAATTTCGCTAAGGTTAGCTTTGCTAAGGTTTAAAACAAATAATTTTGAAATAATTTTTTGATCTCCAGTAAATGATATTTAGTTTTTATTAAATATCTAAAACAACGCGAAGCCCACGTCCATTCGCGAAACTTAAGTTTTGATAAGATTAGATATTTTAGAAATTGTTTACTGTACTAAAATTTTATAAAGAAACGCACGGATTTATTTTTTGCATATACGTCGAAATAACGCGGTCTAAATACAATTAAAAGGCCCAATTTCCGATTATCCAGCGAATGTCTTGATCGTGAGTCTTAGGAAGCAGGGACAACGATTTATTAGAGAGATGACGAAATAATTCCATTCCATAAGTTAATAGAATGATTGAAACATAAATATGAGATTTAACATTTATTGGTATGGAGCTGGACAGGAACGGACCGTAGAGATGAATAGCCTTCATTCCCCTTAACGCCCGCTCCTCAAAATCTTATCGATATTAAAGTCCACTTATATTAAAAGACCCAGATATCTATAGTTTGATACCTGGTGTATAAATTTGCCCTAATAAATATCTATATATATTTATAAAAAATCTTCCGTCTTTTGACAAATGCCAAGCTTATAATATTTGTTTTCTATCCTTCTCCCTCAATCTTCTACACTTAGCCTTTTGGTAAAAATTAAAAATTTTAATATTTAAGAACGCATTGATTCTCGATTTTCCCCACACCAGTCCGTGTATTATGGAAGAATTCATAATTGGGAATCAGATTTTACCCAACTGTTAAATATTTACATTGGAATACATCCAAAGCAAACTTTTAGTTTAGCAATAGTTCTTTTATGTAGTCACGCAATATTTTATTCTGGGGGGCCAGGGTTTTAAATATAAAATGGATTTCTGTCAATATGATATGTGTCACTTTCTGACCTGAAATTTGGTCTAATGACAAGCTTCGTCAAATACGACCTCCCCCCTTCTGCAAGTAATCTTTTGGAAAAAACAAACTTTAAAACTATCCGTGGACTCAATTCACGGTGCTCAGGCATTCGTTTTATGTTAAATATTTACATACATTGACCGGTTTCCAAAATTTGATAATTTTTATCCTATCTTAATATTTAAAAGGTCTAAGCAATTATCGATATTTTTACTTTTTATTCCCCGAACGCAGAAATTAATATTGGTCAATTTTGGAAATTAGCAAAAAAAAGTTTATAATTCTTTTTACAAGAAGGTAACAATTTTAAAATGCTTTAGTTTTTAACACGGCGTTTTGTGAAAAGTATCATAAGGCATTTTGGATATGTTTTCTTTACACATTTGAATTAATACAAGAAAATCTATTTTATTTGTTTTTGGAACAAAACTTCATTTTAAACGTGACCTTATAAGAGTCATTAAGTCTTCCGACAAAATGTATTTATTGCAACACTAATTTGGGTTAGGGCACGTGCAAAGTGAGTTTTTATTTCGTAAAATTTTGAAATAAAAATTTTAAAAATTTATTTTTTTTTTTAAATTTTTTTAAATTTTTTCAAAAATTTTTTATTTCAGAAAAAGCATTTTATGTGCATATATAAAATTTGGCATCTTGAAAATTTGCATTATATTACAAAATAAAATTTATCAAAATTTTTAAAATTTTACGAAAATAAAAACTCACTTTGTACGTGCCCTTATACCAGAATAAAAAGCTGCGAATTTTAAGAGTTTCAAACCCTGAGAGTATATTAAAATTTGCACGGCTATACAAAATAACTAGATCCATAGGATTGGGGTTAACCCTGAGGCCTGATAATTGTAAAATTTTTGATATCTAAATATAACTAATAGGCTTTTAGTTTACTCAAAACCATAAGTTAATTTTAAAGCAAAGGTGCTTTTTATTTTGTTGTTTGCTTGATTGATTTAAACGAAAAGACGGTTAAATCGCTAAAGAATATTTTGGACCTGCATTTTTTGCATTTAAGAAAATATTGATAATATTTCCAACATACCGGACAAAATATAAATATATTATTGAAACTTCTGATAGAACTTTATTTATAACTTACAAACTCGTAAAAAAAGTATCTACAAATAACGCCATTTATCCGAGAATTTTAATTTTTTGTGTAAAAAATGTTCTATATAGCTATTTGCATTTTTAATTTTCCTAAAAATTAGCAAAAAGAAATTTTAAAAACATTGATATATATGCTTTTTATGAAAAATTACTATTTCGAACATAAATTTATTATTTGGGCAACAATAAATTTGCCAATGAAGAATCAAGTAATAAAGAAAAGAGTTTTTTTGATTAAAGTAAAACTAACGCCAGTAATTTAAATTAAAGCACCACGTTTTAGGAATATAAAGGGCACTATCTGTATTGCAATAACGCATAGGTAAGTATTCATTATCACAATTAAAAGCTATGTAAATATGTTTGAACCGTAAATTAATATCTAATAAATTATATTACAATTTACAAGTCTTATACATAGTAATATTAAAAAATTTTTTCGTTTTGCCTAGGAGAAGCAGATTAAGAGAAATAGTTTTAAAATGATTTTAATTAAACATATTTGTTTTTGCTTGGAACACATTATAAGGATGACAATTTCGAACTTTTGATCGGAATAATGACTACTTATACGATTATGCATTAAAGATTTGTGCCCACTTGCAAATATTCTTCAAACTTTTTTAAGTCCAAATTTAATTATAAATTTTAGGCCAAAGTTATAAAAATGTTAAATAAAGAAAAAAAAATACATGTTTTGGATCATTTTGGCCGTATATGTTGTCTTATCATGTTCGAATTAAAATTAAAATATATCATAGAATTTGACTTAATTAGGCAGCTTTTTGCTTCTTTATAAAAACGTTTTATTTGTAATTTTCAGAACTATAAGGGTAAAATTAAAATGGATAATGAAACCTAAAATCTTGAACTTTACTTATTTTTAACGAAAAAATTTTAGTTTGAAGTTGGGATTGCCGATTTTTTTGGTCTACCATACATAACTGTCATTGTGAGGATTGTCCCTTGGCTATTTCATATTAATGGTTGTGTCTTATTAAATGTGGCTAGGGTTAGGCAGCGCTTAACCCTAGGCCTTATAACAGAAGATATTAATTAATAACTATTAGGTTTGATAAACAAAAGATCACATGGTATAAAATAATAATCTTCACTCATACTAATAATGTCTTATCTTGACAATAACATTTTGGTGCCAAGAAAAGCCGAACAAGATTTTAAATGTAAATGGGTTAGTAGGACCATATCACATAACCAAATAAAACCTTACTTTGTATAATATTTTGTCGATATGAGACATATTTTCTTATTATTTCTTGTCGAAATTTCAGGGCACATAATGATAAAGATCTTCAGTGAAAAACGTATTTTTCTGCCTTCTCTGGCATTGCTATTAGCTATAATAGCCAATCAAAGGTGTACCGTAGAGGCTAATGTCGGTCTGGCCAGGGACTTATGTCAATCCTTTAAGGAATGTGTCTCAGATCGACAGGATTTCATGTTAGCCCTAGCGGGTCTTAGTGGCTACATAGGACTGGAAAAAGTACTCAGACAAAAGTGAGAGGAACAACCTAATCATTGCCTCTCCAAAAATCGGATATGCAACGGGTCGTATAATATCTCTATGGAGATTAAATGGTTTAACAATTTTTTTATATATTAAAAAGATTATGGTCGGTTTATTTTTAAAGGCTAAGTTTATAAAAATAAATTTGAAAAAAGCAAGTTTTTTTTATAAATTAGATCAAATCACGTATTTTCACTTAATCTTAAAAAAAATATTTTTTTTTATTTGAGAATTATTTTAAGCTGTAGTGTTTTGAAAGCGATCGATTACCTATTTTCATTTGTATACAGACTTTGGCTTACTGGATAGTTTAATTTGCCTATTCCTGCGAAACGTTCAAAAATATAAAAAATTAGCCTAAATAATAACATTCCCTTCCCGCCTTGTGATCCCGCCGTTTATCTGTTTTTAGTAAATAAATATTGTTGCACGGTTGCCTCAAACATTTTTAACTTAGTGCTAACTAAGCGTTTTAATTTGCAATCTGCAAAACGGGGGATCTAAGTCTCCTAGTGCTTTTTAATCGAAAAACAAGAACTCATAATTTTAAAACTTTTGACCATCTAAACTCACTGTGTTTAATGAGATAAATCAAAATAAAGTTAACAAAACAAAATGAACCCAAAAAAATAATAATAAAGTGATGTGTAAAAAAGTAAACAACACAGATAAATAAATGCGTGTGAAAGTGAAGTGCGCCATAAACACAATTCTTATAAAATTAATGTAGCATCTTATTTGAGTGAATTTGGCCAGAATTTTATAAAGAATTTTTGGTAAACTTTTGAGCCTTTTACATGAGTTTTGAATATAGTGTGTATTAAAATTATGAAAATTATTATTAAATATAAGCATATGTTGATGCAAGATTTCATACAGTTAATAAATAAATTTTAGAAAAGTAAGTTATTAACAAAGAATTTGTAATTTGGAAAACGACAAGATACTGACAATAATATCAAAATAATAAAATTAATTCTTTTTATAATGTAATATAAATTTGATGTTTTAATTATATTTTAATATTTTTGACAATATTGTTTTTTGTCCGTTTTTGAAACTCGTACCTGCAAAAAATATTATGGACAATGATTAACAAATTTGGGCTAAAGGTAAAAGGTTTTTTTGGGCCATTAAAAAGGGAGATAAAGTTCATAGTAATCTAAAATTATATCAGGCCCTGAAAAAATAAGTAAAAAATATAAAAGCTTTAGTTTTTTTTCTTTATTTTTAAGTTAAAATGAGATTCATTACCATTGAAAGGACCAAAAAGTCCTTAAGAGGAAAATACTTTAATAAGAAAAACAAATAAATTTTTAAAAAAATTCTATTTTAACAGCTTTTGCCCTTAATTTTACTTTGAGGGCTAGCTCCTTTTTTTCCGCAGGGCTTGTCAGGTTTTTCAAGTGTGTGTTTAAAACTTATGGATCACGACCATAAAAATAGTAATTTATTATCGCATATAATCGAATATATTTGCAATTTTTGCTAGTTATTTTATACATACATTTTTCAGGCTTAGACAATGCTACAAGATCCTTAGATGCATACGCAAGGAAGAATGAAGAAAACGTTCGATTACAGAAATCTCATAATGACCGAAGCAGAAATTTCAAGTCTCTTCAGCCCCTTACAAATCGAAAGTTGAAAGGTTGAGAGAAGGCCAACCGAGGGTGTTAAATACGTTATGGATTTCGATGTTAGCATACGAAATGTCTCATTGAGTGACAGGTTATTAAAAATTTTTTTAGTCTTTAGTCGTCGCCTGTGGTGTAAGATTCGCCTATCAGGCTTAAAGGTTGTCGTGCGCGTGGCAACGCACAAGAGAAGCCACGCGCACGAGGAACCTAAAAAAATAAAGGAAAGATAATTATTATTATTTTTGGTAGTTTCTTAGTAGTAGTGTTTTTTTTGTGGTTAAAATTAACATAGTTTTAATGAAATGAATAATAAATGGTTTGGATCAAATATCTACTAGAATTTATATACTAATTAAGTCAAAATTCCTAATACATCTCACCCTATTATCCTAATACTCACACCCTATTAATTGTAATCCCCTTATTTGGTCCTCCGATCATCTCAATGGAGTATCGTAATAATGTTTCCGTATTTAAGAGCACGTCAAAGGTGTCGGGTGGCTAGATGGAATACCGTCAAGGAATCTGAAAGTCGTTTATTGAGGAGAATTAACGCCATATTATGATGCTAAATTTTATTTAACTCCGCCGGGCCTGTTGTAAGATAGAGACAGAGTTCGGAGTAATTAGTCCTTAATGGAGGAATTATATAAAGTTTTATTTTTATCAAAAACCTTTTTGAAATTATTCTTATTATAATTTGGACCTCACGAACCAAGCAATAAAAAATGTATACATTTCAGTTTTGAAGGATAAATCATGTCGACAAATTTTTTTTGCCGGTAGAATAACTACACAGGTCAACAAATATCAATGTCAGAAACGTGATTTAATCAAAACATAAAAGACCGCATCCCCATAATGGCCTAATCTCAATATATATTTTTGTTCTTAGTTTCTTCCGTCTTTGGCTACTTAGCCTAAAAAAAATTGAAAGATTTTTTTGCATAAAAAATCCCTTGTAGCTTATATTTATAATTACAAATGTAAAAAATAAATTTTATTTTCAAGCTCTTACATCGGCATTTAGATATTACAAAATATTTCTCGCTTAAACTTAAATACGACACGATATATTATCGGTTTTTAATAAAAATTTTATTTGAGGTTTGAATTTAACAGTTTAACTATTGTGAATATGCAAAAATAGAATTTTAATTTATTTATTTTTTTTAATTTTTTGTTTTTCTGACCTTTTTTTCTATAATTTTTAATGTTTATAGCTGACTAACTAAGTTTGATTAGGAAAAATGGTTAACGGATTTAATATTCCCTAAGATAACAGGTTTGTTCTCTGTAATTACCTCATAACTCTCAAAAAAATTGTTGCCCTATGTTATATGCGCGATGAAACATTTAAAATTAAAAAAAATTTTTTTCATAAAAATAACTACTTTTAATGCGTCGCACCAAAGGCAAAAAAAATTTTTTCAGTAAAATGACAACACTAATCCATTGTTTCCTTCCACGAGTTGTGTTATTTATATTTACATTTAATGTAGTTCAAAAGATTAATAAATTTTAAAATACTATTTGTATAATAATAAAATGTAAAAATATATATTTTTTAGGCGAATTCGGAAGCTCATATATTCAAATTATAACGCAACCGTCTAAAGATTCGGGCCTTTAAGGCTTGTTATAGTAGAATCGTTGTATACAGCAGAGGTCATCAAAGACATAGGCAAAATTTTGAAGTTGTAAAAACCAAATGCAATTCTTGGGGCGGATCAAATTACAGTTTCCCACATTTTCCAAAGTTCTGAAATCGATTTGGGACAATTTATGCAGACCCCTAATAGTTGTGATACAAGGTGAAAACACGTGTTCAATGGTTGGTCCATTGGTAGATACATTTAGCTACCGACAATAGTTACAAAATTTTTTGGAAAAATTAATTAATCATGAACGCCCAATCATTTTCAATCAGGGATGGGCACAATTACTTTTTAAAAAAAATCATTATCATTACAACTACTTTAGAAAAAAATGTAATTAATTACTAATTACCATTACTGTTTTTAAAAATATACTTAATTACAATCAATTACAATTACATAAATTTTCAAGTAATTAATTACTAATTACAAGTACAATTACAATTACTTTTTCAAAAATTTTTATATATAAAATTAGAAAACACGAAAATAATAATACACAAAAATAAAAACACTTATTATATAGACAATATGTAAAAAGATTCATTTATTTTGGATATAAATGCTAAATTATATAATTAAAAATATATTTGAGTTAGTGGAAGAAAGTTTGATTAGTTACTAAATCCGTATAGCCCGTTTCGTATATTTACTTTTTAAAACAATTAATTTCTCAAACAACTCATTGGACAATCTGTTTCTATTAAATCTATTTAATAAAGTGACAAGACTAAATAATCTTTCGACTGAGGCTGATGAGCCTAATATCGTGTTATACTTAAAAAAAATCTTTTTAATTGTTGGGTAGTTTTCTAACATTGGTAGCTTTTCACTATTATCATTTAAATATTTTAGAACCTCTAATTCTGCCTCATCGTAGAGATCAGTTGTTAATTTTGATTTAGGTAAATTTTTAAACCTGTATAAACTTTGAATTTTAGAAACATTTTGACTTGAAGATATGTCAATTTTTTTCATTTTTTTTGCTTCTGATATCAATAACGATTTTAAATTTTCTTTGTTCTCCCTGCCCTCTACCCAGTCTAATTTAAAAAATGGATGAAACATTGATGCTAATAATGCAAAATTGGAATTTACCGACATAGTAAGATGGTCTTCAAACCTATTTTCAAAACTAGAAATCATTTTTGAGACAAGGTTTTTACAAAATTTTAAATTAGATTTAAGGTCATTTAAATCCGCTAATTTTTCAAATAATGTTGGCACTAGTTCTCCATAAAAAAACGTTTTTTCATTTTGAAAAAAATCTAAAGCTTTGGCTAAAGGTTTAGTAACATATAAATATTCCTCAATGAAATCTAACTCAATTTGTTTAAACTTAACAATAGAAATTATTTTTGATTTATATTTTATAATATCTTTAAATCAAATAAACTATTCCATCCTTCAATATAATGATTACTTTGAAAAAGTAATCATTATCATTACAACTACTTTACTAAAAAATGTAATTAATTACCATTACAATTACTTTATAAAAAATGTAATTGATTACTAATTACTATGAGAGTAATTAGTAATTGTAATTTAATTACAAGTAATCATTACTTGCCCATCCCTGTTTTCAATCTATCATAACTATTTCATAAAATATTTTGTATAAATTATTAATGATAAAAGACCATAACGCGCTTTACAAATATTTTTGCCATATATAATTAAAATTATGTGATTTAGTTTGGTAACTTGTTCAAATATAATGAAATTTTCTTTTGTTTTGGCAATTGAAAAAAATTTCTCTAACTAAAAGTTAAAATCAGGTTTAAAAAAATAAAATTTTGAAATATGTTTTTTTGAACTTGACCTAGGTACGCATTAAGACCTAAAATCAGTTTTGTTTAAGCTAAGATAATTTTAAATAAATGAAATAATTTGCTATAACGATCGCATAAATTAAAAATATTATGCTAATTTTTTTCACCTAATTGTTTAGAAAAGAGAATACGCTACCAGGGGAGTTGGAATATCCGTTCGACTTGAGCCAAATTTCAAGCTTCAAATTTGACCATATGGCCGGCACCTTGGAGTTTAACCTCGAAACATTTTGGTATAAGGTGCTCGATGGCCATACTGAAGACACAAAACCTAAATCTAGACCTGAATTTCGCCACGCTTATCACCTAGTCCACGCTGACACTGGCATGATACTCGATGAGGGCCGTTATTTTTAACACTTCACACCAACAATTAACTATGGCTAATACCGATTTCAATATTTTTAAAATAAAGAAATAAAAAAAAATGTTTTCAAAAAATTATTTAATTTTTTTTTTATATTTTGTTTACGCTGGCCATCTTAATGTTAAAAAAATTTTACTAGCCGTAATTACTTTAGAGTAGAATCAATTTTTGAGATCTATAATGCTATATATTGCGATAAATAAATTTACACAACTGCATGAGTATTGAAAAGTCCTATTCTACTTAGCTATGATTTTTAACCCTTTCTCTTTCGTCCTTGGCCAACTAAAAAAAATGCGGGAGTGACATATTTTATTTTAGTAAAATACACAGGACAACAGAAAAAAAAACAACATGAACAATATTATTTACAGGTTTTTGTTTATTATTTTTTGAGCATCATGATGGTGCATTTAGGTTTTTACTGATGCCTCCAAAAATTTTTAAAATGATCTTAAAGTCGAATAAAGTGGTTTTTAAACCATAAAAAAATTTAAAAAAAAATTGGTGCCGTTGGATAGAGCATATCACGCATCTGATTATGAAAAAGTTAATTAATCAGCTTTATTAGAGTGCTAGTTATTTAAATCTGAAAACTTATATATAACTTGTTTATATTTGTGTTTAGTGAACTATTACATTCAAATCAACTAACCCTCTGTCCCTTATCTACTCCTAACGTTTTTCCTCAGATTTTCAAAATTTTTCAAATCATTATTATTATTGGTATAAATAATGGCAATATAACAAAGTAGATTTTCTGTTTCGTATCACAAAATGAAATTGCTCGCAATCCTTTTCAATATGATGTCCAGACTATAAAAGTGTTGAAGTTATAGAGGTAGCGTTGCAAATTTCTCGTTACACACAGGTTTAGCTCGACTTATTCGTTGTATGGTCATTTTCGGCAATAAAATTGGTAACTACATTTTGAAGGTAAATATTAATTCTTTTCTTCTTGTAATTAGGGCTTGCTAAGTTTTTTATATATATAGGGGGATTTAAACACCAGAAGTTACTACGATATGAAAAATAAAACGATAGTTTTTTTCTTAGAAGAAAAATTGTAAGAAAAAAATAGTTTTTTGAATTTTTTTGTTGAATAACAAATATATTAAAAATTGGGAAACCTTTTTTCATTTTATGTAACCTTATTTATAAATAAATTTTGTTAAATTTCGTCATTATTATTTCTGCTGAGTCCACACTGTCGCAAATGTCTATAATTTACTATTATAATAAATTTTTCAATTTTTTTAGACTGCCAAAGTAGTTTATGTAAATTTTTTTAAATTTAGGCTAATTATTTTAGAAACTTTTTTGATTTTTTTTGTTTTAAACTTTATTAATAAATTGGTAAATTTTGTTCATATAAAGCCTGGTGAGTCGATGTCACCTAACTGTCGCAATTACTATTAAACAAAAATTTTTAGATTTTTTTGTTTGGGCTGTCATGTATTATTAATTTATGTAAATTCATCAATTTTAGGCAACTAGTGACATTCTTGCCGAATTTTCGCCAATATTTTAATATTGGAAAAACATATCTTTTCAATTTTATTTGTTTCTAACCTTATGTTGAGTTGATGTCACCTGACTGTCGAAAATTTAATTCAATATTATATATATATTTTTTCCTCCTTTTTGTTCTGGCTGCCATGTATTAGTAATTTAAAAGTTTAATTTTAGGCAACTTATGATATTGTCACCGAATTGTTGAAAAAATATTTAAATATTGGTAACTTTTCCGATTTTATTTGTTTTTAACCTTACTCAGGCCCGACTCTAGCTTTTCCAATTGGCGGGGGGGGGGGGGGGGGGAGAAGAGGGGCAGATTTTTTTTTGGAATTAAAAAATTTTGTTTTGTTAAAAGGCAAATTTTAAAAAGTTGTTAAATTTAGCTTATGGACATAAAATGCTTTTGAAATAAAAATTTTTTAACAAATTTAAAAAAAAAATAAAATTTTTAGAAATTTCAAAATTTAACGAAAATCAATCACTTTGCACCTGCGTTTGTTAAAAATATGGCCTCATAACTATTTCAAGCTTCAAATTTGACCATATGGCCGGCACCTTGGAGTTTAACCTCGAAACATTTTGGTATAAGGTGCTCGATGGCCATACTGAAGACACAAAACCTAAATCTAGACCTGAATTTCGCCACGCTTATTACCTAGTCCACGCTGACACTGGCATGATACTCGTTGAGGGCCGTTATTTTTAACACTTCACACCAACTATTAACTATGGCTAATACCGATTTCAATATTTTTAAAATAAAGAAATAAAAAAAAATGTTTTCAAAAAATTATTTAATTTTTTTTATATTTTGTTTACGCTGGCCATCTAAAAAATGTTAAATTAGGAAACGCATCTTTGTACATATAAAAATTTAACAAAATTTTTAGTAACACATTATTTGTAATTGTTAAGTTTTTTATTAGAAAATTTTTTGCTACGTCAGTAAGATAATGAAGTTTTCTCAATCTTACTTATTTTTAAAAGAGGCTCTAATTTATTTGTATCTAAAAAAAAAAGGGAATCTAAAGATTCTAATTAAATATTATCAGTAAAAAATCTATTTTATAAGAATTAAATAAATAAATAGAATTAATATAAATACTTTTTATTTCCCATTTATATTTAAACTATTCTCAAACTTAAGATTAGGAAATAAATTAAAAATAAAAAAATCTTAGGTTTGGGTTTTCTTTTATCTATAAATAAGTTATTGTCATTTAAAAGAGTATTATAAATACCAAAACATTTTTTAAATAAATCTGTAAATGTATTTGTATTTCTTAATTGTTTAATTTCTAAAAAACAATGGTGTATGAAATCAAAAGTTTTAGAAACATATTTCGTTTTGCATTAAAATTCATTGATTATTTTAAATAAATAATCATTTTCAATAAATAAAATAATTTTTCAAATAATAAATACAAAAAAATAAATATGATTATAAGGCGTCGTAGTGACCACACCACCGATGTGGCAATAGTACGGGGTATAGTCCCATTCACTTACTTCCTTGATTGCAGCATGTTGAAAAAATTTATGAAGGGAAGAAAAAATATCAAAAAATCTTTCACTTTACTTAAAATTTCAAGACAACAAGATGCAATCGGTTGTTAAAGCATTGAATACTTTGGCTCACTGTTTTCTTAGCCCTACAGTGTACATAGTACGCGCGCTTATCAATATAAAAATGAATTTCAAAAGAACAAAAAAATACTATCTATAAATAATCAAACGCATTAGGTTATCAATGATAATTTTTTCTTAATATAAGCTTATATACACGATTAGTAAAAAATTAGCTCACTCTTTCCAATTTTTTTCCTATATTTTTAATACCCATATCTTTAACCTTAAGACGCCTTCAGACTTTATCAAAATTTAATTTTTTTAAAGTTTTAATATTTTATCATTTTTTTTGGTCTAGTGTTCCAAATTTTTTTAAGGAAATTTTTTTAAGAGTCTTATTATAATAACAATTGTGTGCATAAAGATTCAAACAGTAAAATAACAAGATTTTTAAATATACTCTAGGCAATTGCTTCAATTTAAGAGCTTAATTTATTAATAAAATTTATTTCCTATTATTTTTGATGATAAATATAAGTAGTAACAAGGAATTAAATCATTTTTTAGGGTGTTTTAAGGTTTGTAAATTTAGTCGAAAAAGGCCAGTTTTGACTATGGACGGGAAGAAGCCGAATGGCGGAAGAAACTTAGAAAAATTTAAATGTATAGGGCTATCATGGGGATGCATTCTGGATAATTACATAGTTACACCTATCGACTAATTCAGCTAGTCTTAGATTTAACTGTTAATTGGTTACTTTGGCCGGAAGTTTTTGACAGATATATGAGCAAAATATAATTTTAATTTTTTAAAAAAAAATTAAGACAACTTTGAACGCATGTATCCTAAAAAGTAGTGTAGCTAGTAGAGTCATCATAATTAGGGACTTTAGATGTTTTAAAAAATATAAAAAAAGAAAATATTAGATTTTATTTCTCCTCAAAATATTTTTTAAGGCTCTTTTTCAAATGTCTCAAATTTAAACATTTATTTTTCCCCGTACAAAAAAATTAATAACACTGGACAACAAAAAAAACAATATAAACAATTTTTTAAGGGTTTTGTAGAGAATTTTTTTGCGATATATTAGGATAAATTGTTTCAATTTCTTCATAGAATATTCCAAATAATGTCTAAATTAAATTTTTTTTGCAATATAAAATCTATCGGATAAATGAGAGAGATAAAAAAAGCCCATTTCTTTGATCACCTAAGAAAAACCATTGACTTAAAATATTAAAGCTTCTAATATTTTAAACAGTTGCCTGTTAAAGTTTAGATATATTAGACTTTAACGACAGATGCTTAAATTTAAACAGAGTCTTTTGTTATCACAAAAAAACATTTTCTTTAAAAATCCTGATTTTAAAAATAATAAAGATAATTAAGCTTTAATTCACATATACAATAAAATTGCACGTTATGTTAGCCTAAATATAAAACAGGATTGTTATGTTAAATAGAGGTGAAAATTAGAAAAAAAAGATGAATAATAAAATTTTGTACAAAAAGAAAAAGAGGGAAGGAAAAAATAAACCAAAAAAAACAAAAAAAAATTAAATGTGCAAAGCAGTTAATGAAAACGTACGGAATTAATTATGTTTGTGCAACAATTTTTTGCAATGTTTATTTAGAGATATAATAAAAATATTGTTTTATATTAATGTATTGTTATTATTATTATTATTAAGTGACAATCGAACCTAGATGAAGTGGAAAAGAAATTAACTAGGACATTTTTAATAAATTTAATGTTCACTTAAAATCAGCTTTAATTTTAAAATTAATATTTTTGATTTAAAAGTTTAAAGCCTTTTTTTATTACAACTAATTAACTGATCTTTACAATCAATAATTTTTCATATATGGCTGGAGCTCAATGCGTTCTATTTATTTAATATATCATTTTAATTTTTGCATTTTGTTTTGGTGATTCAATTTAAGACGTTTTGCATCATTATAATATTACTTATTAATATATTGTGATTGGGTTTTGGTGATTGGATCTTTCAATTAAGTAAAGCATCATTTTTAATAATAACATTTTAACATATAAAAACTATTTTAGAGTATGGGAAACTGTGAGCCCTTCTTGTAAGGCTGCTACTAGTAGAAAAAAAATTTTGACGAAAAAAAAATTGCACGCATTTGTATAACATTGAGGCGGCTAGTGTAAAAAAAAATTTAAAAAAAAATATTTTTAAAATTTGCTGAAAAATTTGTTATATAAAAAAATATTTTGTGAGGCATATCCTAAAACGACTAAAAAATCCTAAATTCTCCTCATTTGATATTAGCCGCTGTTTTTTATTTTAGAAATATTTTTTTAATAATTTTGAAAGAGGTATTAGCCTCGGCCTAACACCCATTATTTTCTTTTGTAATTACATTTTGTAATTATAAGACATGGTTTATAACTTATATTAGCTTAGAGAAAACGCGTGGAAAGTAAGGGTTAATTCAATTTTGATCTAATTAATTACCATTAGTAAATTTCTTATATCATTTTTGGGTGTCAGCCTATTTTCAAAAACTGCATTTTTGCCACATTACTTGTTCAGTAGTTATGGAAAGGGTGATTGATGAGAATAAATTCGATCCAAGAAGATTCTTTGGCTCTTGGTCGAGGTTAAGTGATTGCCTAGTACCCGACAGGGCCAAAAGGGGCTATGCCCTGACGGGTATGCCGCCTCCTTCAAGAGATGAAGGGCAAGGGGGGCAAGGTGAATGATTCTAGCCTTCGACTTTTGCCAGAGTTGTAAAGCTTGCATGCTATAACATTCCGGAGAGTGCGGCGTTATTTCGATGGATATTGTGATATTGGCGGAGAGACGCGCTTAATCCTATTGACCCTAGGGGTTATGAACGTCGTCGCCGCATAGCAATTTCAATGCTCCTCACCTAAAAAAAGGCACAATAAGGTGTACAAATTGCATCAACAATCGAGATTGGCGAATGTCAAAAGTGACAGTTTTTGCTATCAAAAAACTTTAATTACGAAACATAAGTGTATTATGAATACATTTCAAAACTTTCGATTATAAAAAAATAAATACTTTTTGTTTTATATATACAACTCTATAGAATTCTATTAACCAACTTTATGTGAGGTAAAAAATTTGATTTAACTATGCAGCCTACTAGTTAATTGTCAAAAGTTATAAACTATATATTTAATTAATAACATAAAAAATGTTAAATAAATTAAGCAACGCATCTTTTAATATTTAGTATAAGTCTAACGTTTTAAAATTTTTATTATAAAACTAATATTAATATTTTTGCCAATGCAAAAGTCAATAAAATTAAAGCTGGGTAATGGATATGATCAAACTAATACACATAAATTATATTTATTTAGTTTTTGTATATCATTTTAGGTGCTAAAATGTAGGTCAATGTGGCTAAGAAATTTTTTGGCGGAAAAAACTAAGAATTGAGATCCGTTTATTTCAGTATTACACAACTTTTAGTTTTGATAGTATTTGTCGACATGTGTATAATAAGGATTAAATTAGATTTAATTCACTACGCTAAATGATGTAGGCAAAGGACGGGTGGGTCTGAAAAGCAAAATCCTAAAGCGCAAAAACCGGAAGTAATTAATCATTTTTAAAAAAAATGGGCGGAGATTTTAATTTTTACATTATTATGGAAGGGTATATTGATTGTTTCTTCGATCTTTAAGAATTTTTAAGGGATTTGGCATAGGATTTTGCGTTTTTTGGCCGAATTTAGAAATTTTTGAGACAAAATTTTTTTTTTCTGATTTTGATTTTTATTGATTTGTATGGTGTCCCTATGATGTTTTAAGGTAAAAATTTGCCGCCCAGGATTTTGCGTTTTTTGGGAGAATTCAGTAATTTTTCAGACAAAATTTTTTTTTCGATTTTTATTTTAATTGATTAATATGGTGTACCTATGAAGTTTTAAGGTAAATTTTTGCCGCTTATTGGGGATTTTTCGTTTTTTGGCTGAATTCAATAATTTTTCAGACAAAATTTTTTTTCCTGATTTTGATTTTAATTGATTATTATGGTGTCCCTTTGATGTTTTAAGGTAAAACTTTGCCGCAATTCGGGGATTGCGTTTTTTGGCCGAATTCAGTAATTTTTCAGACAAAATTTTTTTTTCAGATTTTGATTTTAATTGATTAATATTGTGTTTATGAAGTTTTAAGGTAAAATTTTGCCGCTTTAAGGATTTTGCGTTATTTGGCCGAATTCAGTAATTTTTCAGAGAATTTTTTTTTTCCAGATTTTGATTTTAATTGATTTATATGGTGTCACTATGATATTTTAAGGTAAAATTTGGCCGCTTTTCCGGGATTTTGCGTTTTTTGGCCGAATTCATTAATCTTTCAGACAAAGTTTTTTTTGATTTTGATTATAATTGATTATTATGTCCTTATGAAGTTTTAAGGTGTAATTCGCCGCTTTTAGAAGATTTTGCATTTTTTGGCCGAATTCAGTAATTTTTCAGATAAATTTTTTTAGATTTTAATTTAAATTGATTAACATGTGGCAATTAATAAATCAGCTTTGGAATGACAGAAAATAACATTTAAGTTGTAATCTATATCTAATACGAGACAACACATGAAATAAAGCACATTTTGTACCTCCTGAACATAGGATATATGTTACTTTTTACTTTATACCTAAAAATTACTAAGAAAATAGCAACACTAGGATTTTATACGATAATTGGTGTAGAAAGGGAACTAATATGCAGGTCAACATTTTTAGTTGAAAGTATAGCAATATTTGAACTCCAAATTCACGCACCCTCCCCCCCTCTCGCCTCCATACGCCGCTGCTCAGTATCTTTAAAATTCTCATTTATTATAAAGCGATATAAATAAATCATTTCTTCACTTTATCATAAGATACAATAAATGTTTTATTATAATTTTTCACTGTGACATAGTCGCGAAAATAAGTGCGAATGGTAGTTTCAAAGTTGATAAATATTTACTACGAAAATCTAGAATTAATTATTTAAGAAAAAACAAAATGTATAAATAAATTATGGAAAGTGTCGGCAGTATTTTGGGTCATCCAATCCTAAAAGCAATTATGACGACTCTAAAAACATACATTTTAGGAGAGATTGGATGAGGCCAACTCTCAGGTGGAAGACCAAGATTATACATTTGAAGGTTTGGTTGTCAAAAAATAATGTCGGCTGTGAAAATTAGGGATTCAAGTAAGGGAGCCCCTATAGAAGTAACACGTTTAATTAAATATCTCAACATGGTAATTTTTTTTTAAATGGGGATAGAAGAGGACAGATATGTTTTAAATTTTAACTGCACGAGAGTTTTTGAAGCGGGTGAAAGGAGGCGAGCGTTTGAATTTCGAATTTTATATAGATAAGCGGCCCCTTTAAAAATAGAAGGGAAGAACCCATCAAGTAGTTATATTTGGGCAATATATAGCCTCAAATTTAACCTAATATGTTGCTTTCTAAACCTTGAGGATAATCATGCAGTTTTTGGAGCAACAAAACCTTCTGTTATATATTAATATATTAAAGATAAAAAACATATTTGAATTTAAGGGTAAAAAGTCCATTTTTTTTATAAAGAAAAAATAAATTGTAAAATAGTATATAAAAACGCCATCTAGTATTCTTATTTTAATTTATTTAGGTTTATCTATTTCGCATGCTTATATTCGGAATTAAAATTACGGAGGATGTAACAGAATTACTTTAACGGTGTCATATTTTATATCTTATATTTATTAGGTTGAAAGCAACCGAGGAGCGGGCAGACTTAACAGCCCCTCCCACACCAGAGAAATTAAATAAAACTTGATTTGAAATTCCCTTCCCCCTCAATTTCTAATCCCACGCCTTCATAATTAATTAATTAGTTTGCTAAATTTATTTATTTATATTTAGGAGGCTATTCCACTATGTTGGTTGAGTTTATTAAGTAATAAAACATATGTTATTGTCATACGCACATGAACATGTCTTATTATATATGATGTCTTATTATATACGACAGGCTGAACACCTCCCCCCTTTTAAATTTCCCTTGTGGTTGACCAACGTATAGTTTTATTTTTTATTAATTTTATTTTGCCGCGCAACCCAAAATTTTCATATCAATGTCAACCCTTCCTACACCTTCAGGAATAGTCAAGGTCTTCACTATCCTTTTTTAGAAAATTTTTAGCTGCACCAGCCAAAAAAAAATTTTATTTAATTATATAAAAAAAAAATTTAGATCCACCAATTCAACAAAATATACTTGGTACCACTTATTTAAAAATAGGGTTTATAAGGAGTCGGTTCCAGCCCTCTTTCATTACAATTATATCATTATGACAACATGACAAAACTATCAGATTTGTGCAAAATTATTTGAGATCTTTTTTGAGGCAAAAGGAGTGGATATTACAGAGGACGGAGAAAATGGAACCCCTCCATATAATGTTCTCCGACATATTGCAACGGAAACACCACAAACAGCTCGTTTGACCATTGCAGTTATAAGAGTTTTGAATCCCGTACCGGCCCCAGCGACCGAGATTCACAGGCAAGCTGATTGGCAATCATTGAAAGCGCAATCTATTTTGACGGGGTTGTCCCCATTGATGGTAGATGGGGTGAATCTAGTTTATTGTTAGATAGACCGAACCAAATAGTTTTTTTTTTAATATCGGGCTTCAACCCCCATTTTTGGTATATTTATGTGTAATTAATATCAATTAAAAAAAAATCATATACATATTATAAATTAATAACTCGTATCTTAAAAAAAATTGTTACATATTATTTTATAATTAAGGCAAAGATAAATTAATACAAATTATTTAAATATTATAAAGTTTGAGAAGTATAATTATGTATAGTGCAAATATAAATTACTAAAAATTATTTAAATATTATGAAGTTTGCATAATTATGTATCATAATGGCATAGGTATATACAATAATTCAAAAATTATTATTTAAATAATACTAAATTTGTTTAAATTATATTGGGCATTTTCCAACTTTAACAACTTTATATACGATTAAAAACAAGGCTAAACTTGTGTGTTTTCTTTAAAGACCAAAAACTGTTCATATTTACGGCCACCCGTTTATTGAGCATCAATACCCATTAATTTACCGTCTTTTAATGATCCCCGTATTGCCATTCCTCTCATCTTATATTTTTTTTTCACAAACATTTAATTAAACTTTATTACAACATCTAATTACTTTCTCATGCATTTTTACCAAAAAAAATTCACCCGAAAAATTTAATCCTGGTTCAGGATTTGGCCCCGAAAAAACCCTTTTTAGACGTCGCCCTCTAAAAAGTAATAAACCCACATTCAAGGTTAGGTTTATAAGCATTGGCCTACTAACCTTGTGTGTTATACCGGGATCCCCCAGGATATCCTAAAATTTATCATCATGAATAACTAACCTAATTACTCTTAATTTACTTAAGATCATCCAATTAATCAATTTAATTCGCCCTCATTTTATCAAAATTTTCATATTAACTTTTCCATCAACCTAAATTCTCACTCTTCTATATACAGGGATCATTGACAACAAGAATTACTTACTTATTAAATAAATAATTTTATCAAAAAGCTTTTATCTTTAAACCGTTATCCTAAATCTTGTTAAATCAACTAAAAAAATCACACGAGTTAAACGCGTCGGCTACCTTTTTACTTTAAATACATGTAAAATCTTTTATCTTAATAAATTTGTTTGATTCAAGTTGCCTATATTAACTTAAAACAAAAATACATAAAAATAATAAAATTTAGCTTTTCTAAACAAAAACCAATCATTAACTTTTAGCTTTGATCTGTTAAATGTTTAATTACCTTTTCCGCAGTCACGTTTATTGGCTTAACTTCGTAAATTTTTTTTCCCATATACTTTTATCACTTCCCCTTTTTGCCATTCCGCCGCCTTTCTTTAAACCACACGTTTTGGCCTATTTTGAATTTCGATGTAATTTTTATTGCCTTTTTTTTTTTCCTCAGCAGCTCTCCAAGAATATCGGCAAAACTAGGCCAAGTCAGTTCCCTTCCCAAAAATTGATACGCTATGGCTTTTTTTTCCATGTACTGGCGTAAAAAAATAAAAAAAAACTTTACAAATTAACCATGTACTAGCCGGATGATACGGGGTTGACAAATATTTTTTTTCTTAAGCTTTCCACAAAAAATATTAAACTCTTGATGAAAAAACGGGCTGTTATTTGTGCTAACCACTCTTCCATATTAATTAAAGGAAAAATACTTCACTCACCGCAGGATTTACCGTCAGTCTGTAGTCCGAGCATGTAAATCAATGTTTTCTTTAGGTACAACCAACTAGCAGGGTAGCCAATTCGTTCATTTCACAGGCTGATAATCTTTTCCTTTGGCACCCTTGCTGTAAAAAATTTTGGGACCACATTTTCTATTAATTTTATTTTTACAAAAAAAAATTTTTAACATCCTAATTCATTCTTAAATATGCCAGGAAACATGTTGACCAAAGCTTTAACTTCATAATCTCATCTTTTAATGCTAATACAATTTATAAATAAACAATGTTAATAAAATATTAATATGCCCTTGAAATAGAATTTGGGATTTCTCTAAAAGTTCCTTATAACTTGCTAACCAATCCCATCCTATTATAGCTACACCAGGTTGATTGGTGATCTAGAGTTTTATAATCCCCTCCTTATTTTTATACAAAATTGTTAAGTTCCAAACACGTAATAATTCAACTTTTGATTGTCAAATTGTCTTAAATTTAAATTTTTTCCATTACAAAACCAATTAATTTATCAAAAATGTTTTTACTTATATCACTTTAGGGTTAAAAAAAATAATATTGAAAACACTCATATATAAATATATAATTAAAAATTTGTAATTGTCTTGTTTTAGTTTGCCATTAGTCAAACTATATCTGGCCCTTTCTTTTCAAAGTTCCCACTTGACCCTGACCAGTTGTAGTCCCTTTCAATAACAGGCCCTTCCCACCCAAAGATCCTACTTGGCCCTGACCAATTATGATAAGCCTTATATAAACCTACATTCTTGCCATGTCCTTTAGGAGGCTTATTCGCTATGTTGGTAAATGTGAGTTTATTAAGTAATAAAACATATGTTATTATCATACGCACATGAACATGTCTTATTATATATATGATGTCTTATTATATACGACAGGCTGAACAGTCTTTTTGTCAGACAAACTGCCAATATATGCTTTAATAAAATTTTATTTTAATTTTAGATTTCATTCATATTTATTTACTATCGATATTGAAAAACTATAGGTTAGAGTTTTTTCAAAAATTCTTGTTGATATGATTATTAGATACTAAATATGAATTAGAGCATCTTCTCCGAGGTTTTGGAAAATATTGTTAAAACAATGGTTAATAATTTCGATGTAAAAACTGCTAAAATTTTCAAATTTTTTAAAAATGTTTGGGTAAAACATATGAAATCTGAATGTTGCGCCACCAGATTTTAATAAATCAAGATGTGCTACTATGTACGTATACCATCTATTTGATGGTGGGTTAAAGTCATGATTTAGGACCAGGGGGTATTAAGGGTGGGGGAGGAGGGGGTGGTCAAAAGAAGGCAATTGCCCCCCTTTTAAAATTGTTTTTAAACTTTTATTATGTAATCAGCGTTTGAATTTATATATTAAACATATGAAAGTGAATGGAATTCAATAAAATTGATTTTTCAGAAATTTACAGCCTTATAAAACAATTTTGCAAATAAAGTATCAATATTTATTTGAAATTGGTAGTTTCTTTCCTCAAAAAAAATTTCTTGGCCCCCTTCAGAAAAGTTTCCGCATACGCCCCTGTTTAAACAAGCACAAATTTAAATTTTATCTATACTAAGGATGGTTCAAGTCATTCTTTTATTTAAATTCAAAAAATTATAATTTAAATTTAAAATTTTAATTTCACAATTTTACAGAATTTACAGAGAAAGTATTTTTAATACTTACGAAAAGAGTATGACAAAAATTTTTTTTAAATCTTAAATATAGTGTATCAATGAGGGGTCTTAAAATAAATATGAATGCAAATCTGATTGATTATTTTTAATTTATATAAGTGCATTTATAGTTTATTCTAGCTTAAAAACATTCTGAAAATTAAAATATTTTTAGAGTTTGGTATGTCAAAAAAATTATAAACCATTATTAGATGCCATATTTTCATATACATTAAACGATTGGCCGTGGCCATATGGCTACTGAAATAAAACAGTACAAAAAATGAAAGATAAAGTGTCTAATGTAAAAAAATGTAAAAAAAATTTTTTTTTATTTTAAAATGGGCAAATTACATTCATATTAAGTTATATTTCCAATTTTAAAATGTACTACCACAGCTGTTGTTGTGTTTTCATTGACCTTAATAGGATAAATCTCTTGGTTCACTCATTAGTGAGGTGCAAGTATAATAGTAATCGTATTCAAATGTAGAATAATGAGGAAATAGGGAAAGGGGATGATACTATTTGCAATCGAAGAAGTTTGTTAGCTCCTTATATACTGTCTCATCAGAGTCAAACATTATACACTGGGTAAAATCTAAACATATTTAAAACGGGGGCACGGGAAGTTAAAAAATATTATAAACATGGTATATAGTTTTCAGTGTTTAAGCCCAAATCTCGTTAATCTTTGCAAATTTTTAAATTTTTTTCAGGAAAAAAATTAATAAAGCATTACACATTAAAACGCATATTGGCTGCGGCAAGTGAAAAAAAAGTTTTTAAGAAAAAAAAATTAAGTGTGATGTACATAAAGGTGGCTGTAAAAAAATTATTTAGAATATCCTATCCTAAAACGATCAAAAGCAATAATTCTCATTTTTGATGATCGCAGTCTTATTTCCCCAAGCTCTAAATGCTTCTAAATCGGAACACCTATATCACACTCGCGGGTTAAAATTAAACATAAACAATTGGTATTGAGGTTTCCCTCATACCTTTCCCCATTGGGTGCCATACCCGTTAGGGCTTTGACTCATTAAAGCCGAGCAAAGCAATAAAATTAGCCGACGAGTTATATAGTAAGATTTACACCCACGCCGGTGACCTAGGTTTTTATCCTAGGCTATAGGTTAAAATTTATTAAACACTAGAATCGACTTTTACAACATTAGCCGAAAAAATGACAGATTTATTAAAAAGTAAAAAAATTTCACAATTATTTAGAATATTACCAATGAAATAAAGAGAGGTGAATAAAATTTGTGTAAAACCTTTGTTTGATTATTATGTACAGCAAAATTTGAATTTTATCATCATTTACTATCGTCCATGATCAAGTTTTGGGTGATGTTAATTTAAAATTAGAATTTTAGTTAATAACTCAGAATTAAACTATTTAACAAAAATGAGATTCCCCTGTCTGGTATTTTGAGCTATAATATCAAAAGTCAACAAATTTTTAAGAGTTATGAGCAGGCCTGGGAAAACAATGAGCCAAAAAACTTTGGCTCATTTTTTCCCCTAAAACATAAAAAAAGAAAGGGGGGCAAATATAAAGGGCCAAAATAAGAATTTAAAAAAAGCCCTTACTAAGAAAAGGAGCAAAAAAAAACCCACAAAAAGTGGCTCTTAAAAAGAGCCCCAAAAACCCATTTTATGTTTTCTATAATAATTTTAAAAAATTTTGATGGGTGGGTTATTTTTTCTTAAAGCTCCTAGGAGTTTTTTTTAAGAAAAGGGGCTTTTTTTAAGCATGCCCCTTTTCTTTAAGCAAGAATAGGGGCTTTTCTTTTGCCATGCCCACGAGTTTGTGGGCATTTGGAAAAAAAAACCCAAAAACTTTTTAAAAAAAAGCCCATTTAGTTTTTTTTCTCAGCCCTGGTTATGAGCTCTCTACTTACACCTATTTTAGGGATTTTCAGATCTTTTTAATGTTTTTTATAATCATACTTAGTCGGCTATGAACAATGAAAATTTAGAAAAATGCCAAAATTCAAACAAAAATTCAATATCAAAAATAAATTTAAATTTTATTATTGCATACACACAACGGTTATACTTATTCAAACTTTAAATAATATTTTTATTGAAAACGATAACAGACTAGGTTTATTTAAGTTTGTACGCACAATGTTCTATATCTATGCTGATGCAAAACTTGATACTAACTGTAGATATTTAAATTGATAAGCAATTAATATTGCAGTCGGGTTAAATAGAGAAATTTGCTCGCACGCCGTCGACCTAGAGTTTTAGCCTAGGCTCATGCTTTAAGATATATCGCTTAGGAACTACTGCCTAAGCAGGCCGCTAGAAAGATTTTATGTGGCTGCACAAGTATACAATTATAAGAAAAAAGCTACACGGATTTATTCGATTCGCAACTTTCTGCGTTTTAGTAAAAAGGAGTACACTGAACTATTTAAGCAAAGAATATAAGATATGTTTAATGTGAAAATAGATTGTGATAATTTATAATTACAAGATATCGTAGTATAGTAGTAACAGTAATGTAGTGTATAGTAAAAAACGGCTCTAATGACACCACGTTTACGCCGTGGAGCTAAAGTTCTTCTATTGAGAACACAAATGGTATAAATGACTTCTCCCCTTATTTGTAAGGCAATAAACAGCAACATAGTAAAAAACGCTGTAAGAGCGGATTTCATTTGCAATTCAAGTAGAAAATGCCTGCATTTGTCCTTAAATTATCCTACATAATCTCAAGCTGTGTTCTTATTAGTTTGGAGGTAAATTGTTTTCCTTACTATTTTTTGGTGCAGTTTAAAGCTAGGGGCTGTGCACACTCATTTCTTATTTCGATTAAGGTCAAAAAATAAATTAATACCAAAGGAAACTAACGTATGTTAGTTTAACTGATATAAATAAGAATTATAATTAAGACCAGAATGGCTATAATCAGCAGCTATATGTATATGGTCAATTCCACCTCAAATCGACAAATTTTTTCCCTTGAAGTCTCAGTTTTGGCTGAAAATTGGCACAATGGTAGGGACTTGGGTGCTGATAAAAACCTAATTTTTTTGACCGGAAGTGATTTTTGACCGAGATCTGAGCAAAAATATTTTTCATTTATGCAAAAAAAAATTTGAGGCAACTTTGCGCGCATGTATTATCAAAAGTATTGTAGCTAGAGTAATAATTTTTTTTATTTTAATCGTAATATTCAAGCCCAAAATGCCCTCAAAATATAGAAATTCAATTTTTGAAAAGAGCCTTGATCGATTAAATATGATTTCTTGTAATGGGCATTTGATCAAAGAATATACTCTTAAATAGCTCATAATTTGTCAAATTTCTTGCCTCGTGATATTATTGTTAAAATCCTTATCCCAGCCCTTATATTAAATCATGTGGTGTCCTTTTTTTTTAAATTGTATTTTACCCCTCTGCTCTGATCAAAATATATAGCATAACGATGTTAAGGAGGCTACTAAAGATTTTTCTTGAAAAGAAATTAAATATTGACAAAAAGAAAAATTTGAAAAAAAAAACCGGATACCTAAAGATGGGAAATCAAATGAGCAATAAACAATGTTTTGTATAATAATTCAATGTTATAACTCAAGCTAAATCTGCAAATTCTATGAAATGAGATTGCATTCAAAATAATATCATTTCCTATTCCCAAAAACAATTTCTTTTATTTTGCTGTTAAATAAACAAAAGTACATAATTTTGATAAATATGAACGTTGAAAAACACAAAAAACAGAAGATGTTAATGGTTAAGAAGGCTATAACTTATTTTAAAATTGTAGCATATCTTTTTGATGCTAGCATAAATTTTCGCTGACATTTGATATTTATAAAATGTCGTGCGTCTAATTTAAAATTGTTCTAACTCACACATGTCACAACAAACATCATTGTCAAGAAAAAATGTAAATAAAAATATGTATACCCGTATTTTATTCTTTCGCTTTCGGCTCCTAAATCCTTTTAAAAAAACCTTTTTTGACCAAATTGACATATTTTACTACTTAGAATACCCTAAAAATTAACATTTTTATTTTGCTTGTAACTTATATTTTTGGTCAAAAAAGGACATTTTATAATTGTCATTTTGCTGGCCGAAAATTCTTTAGTTCGTGGTCTAGGTTAAGTGATTGCCTATTATACCCGACAGTGCTAAAAGGGCCTATACCCTGACGGGTATGCAGTCTCTTTCAAAAGATGTAGGGCAAGGGGGCATTGTTTAAGCAGGTGAATGACTCTGGCCTTTGACTTTTGCCAGAGTTGTAAAGCCTGCATGCTATAATATTTCGAAGAGTGCGGCTGTCTAGGGGTTATGAACGTCGCCGCATAACAATTTCAATTCTTTTCACCCCCCCCCCCCCCCCCCCCCCAAAAAAAAATAACTCTATTCAATACTACCAAGTGACCTCAAGACGCTAAATTGTGATGAGAAGAATATATTTTATTTAATCATATCTGCAAAAGAAGTGGAATTGGTTTAATTACACTGGACAACAAAAAAAACAACATAAACGATTTTTGAGGGTTTTGTAGAGAATTTTCTTGCGATAACGATCCGGGGTTTAGTTTTTTTTCCAATGTCTCCAATTTTGTTTAATCCGCGTCCAAAGTTCAGAAAAAAATCACAAAATTACTTTTACTATTAATTCTACAAAAAATCTATTGGCATATTCAGATTCCTTATAAAAAAACATATCTAAAAAGGGTTATTACATAAAATTTTTAGCAATTTACTCTTAAGTTATTTAGGATCAAAAAACGAAGTTTATGACGAAAATCACTAATTTTACAAAAATAAAAAAATAAAAAAAAATTATATATTTAAAAAAAATTTAAATTATGTTATGAATGTTTTCGTCATCTAAATATATTTTTTAACTTTTGTTTACCCATAGGTTTTATGATATAGCAGCCCAAAATACCTCAAAAATTAAAAAATCCCAACTTTGACACCGAATAACTAAAAATTTGAGGCATTGGCTATAATTCTAATTTCATATTCGTGATCAGCGCCAAAAACTTGACCAAAAACCATAGTTGCCATAAATGATGCTTAGGGTCGACCAAATTTTGTTGTCCAGTGTTATAGAATATATACTAAGAATAAAGGATGATTTTACATTGAAAGGTTGCTAACACTGGAAATACTACATCCCTTTAGTCTAGGTTATTTGGTAAATTGTTATAACATATTAATTATGCTACCAATACACATCTTAGATCATTCTCTTCATGAAAACCAGGCCATGAATGGTTAGAGGCCTTCTCAACTAATTTAAATTATGGAAGCGTTTCAAAGCTTTATATTTTTTTTATGAATTCTTTTTTCATTTTTCTACATTTGCAGTTGATGCAACACTTTCACCGATTTGGTCGGGAATTACATTTTTTTTTTCGAATTTAAAAATTAAAAGACCCAATGGTTAACTGCATAATCTCCAATTTTCTTAAAAAGGCTAATATACCGTGTGTTATTAAACCTGGTTTATATTTTTTTAGCCGGATGGAAAATTTTTGTTCCCCAGTTTGAGGAACACCCTTTTTTGAGATAGCTGTGTTGATCCTCTGGCTCAAATTTAAATCTTGATCCAATTTTATATGCCGAAATTTGAAAGACAGGAAAGTATTGTTTTTTGAATTCCGATTAGCCACAACTTGTGGATATTTTAGTCCTGAAGCCATGAAAATTTATAGACAAAAAAAATAATTAATTATTACACCAAATTTAACATAAGGCAAAAAACATAATTATCTATTTTTAAAAATAAATGGTCCGATAATAAAAATCTTTATCTTATTTATTTCAATCATAACCTTATATATAATTTATTTATTATACATTGTTAATTATAGTTATAATTTTTATGCCACTTTTTTAAATAAAATCTTTCTAATTAATAAAAAAAATTATTACAATTCAACCTTATTAAAAGTTAGATACAACAAAATGACTGAATATAGATTTAACATTTAAACAAAGTAAAAAAAATTTTGATATATTTTAAATTTATTCCTCGGGGTTCCAAATTTTGTCATAATAATCCCCACGTACGGGCTGCGAGTTAATTGAGATCCATACATGTTTCCCGTAGTCAATATCCTCGTAATTGGGATCCGTGTCATGAAAATATGGAGTTCCAAAAGGAGTCATGCAGTAAAAATTTATTTTGTAAATACCTCGTTCGTGAAATGGCCTCTTTATTCTATAAAAATTGCCTAATGTGACCTGGAATAAAAAAGTTAATTGTATTTCGTTATTATTTGCCAATATTTGATTGATAATTTTTCTACGCCGGTTCATCCATGACTTTAGGACCGAAGGATATTGTAAATGAAATCTCAAAGTTACAGATGTTCTTGAGCTCGTGAAAAATTGATTATGTTCTACACATAATTGAGCAGCGAAGAACTTGGTTAGTAGTTAAAAATGGCTGACCGCCGACGAATCCCAAAACAGCTGTTCTTATTTTGAGAACCTAGACCTAAAATTTTAGGTCACCCGGGTATTCAATCTAAAACTTTGCAGAAACTGCTGTAGCGTTAAAAGCGTCAAAATATTTTGAAACTGGGTGTTATTTTAAAAAGATATAATTATTTGAAAAATCTTTAAATTTGAAAATTGAAAAGAAAACTAATTTTTTTAATTTTCGTTTATTGGAATTTTTTTAACATAATAATTTGCAGCCAAAAAGGTTTGGTATGGCAAATACCCTCTCTGTTATTAATCAGACCTTATTTTGATATTAAAAAAAGGATTAAAAGCTTCCTCCCCTCAATTCCAATACATATAAAGGCGCCATAGTTGGAGATTTGACTCATTAAACATGAGCAGAGATCAAGCCAACGGATTAAATAATAAGATTAACTCGCACGTCAAGGACCTAGGTCAACCTAGGCATTCTGGCCATTTTACTAAGAGGGCTCTTGGTAAAGCATCACTTTTTAAGTAGTTACTGCACACTTGTACAGTTTCCCGTAGATAAAAAGCTGTCTTCTTTGCACTGATTCCAAAGCTACACCTCTTGCGTGCGTCTAAGACTGCCATGTTTGCAACTGAGCTACTCAAAGCCCATTTTGCATTAATTAGGATAAATACAGATACATAAATTACGTTAGTATGTTCAAAATCTTTGTCATAAATATCTTCCGAGTATTCCTTCCTGGTAATTATAATTTCGACCAACTTGCAATTTCTCATGCTCCATTCCAACGTACCAATATTGTTTTCCTCTGATACTGTTAGCTTGACACCTGTGTGTATAAAGTGGTTATTTGCTATATAAAATTCTCAAAAAATTTTAAACAGATTGATATTTAAATGTTTGGTACAGATTACTCTTTATAATTCCTACATCTTTTATTCCAATATTCTTAAATAACACGTTCAGATTTAACTTAAATTTAAAAGAAGTTTTTTTAAAAATTCCTAAGGTCAAAAGTTTCCTATGTTAAAGCATTTTATTCTTTAAAAGTTTCATTAATTACACTGGACAACAAAATTTGGACGACCCTAACCATCATTTATGGCAACTATGGTTTTTGGTCAAGTTTTTGGCGCTGATCACGAATATGAAATCAGATAGCCAATGCCTCAAATTTAGTTATTCGGTGTCAAAGTCGAGATTTATCAATTTTCGGGCTATTTTGGGCTTCTATATTATAAAACCTATAAGTAGTAATAAAAATTTAAAAATATATTTAGATAACGAAAACATTCATTATTAACGTAAGGGGTTTAAATTTTTTTTAAATATTTAGTTTATTTTTTATTTTTTTATTTTTATAAAATTGGTGGTTTTCGTCATAAAATCCGTTTTTTGATCATAAATAATTTAAAAGTAAATTGATAATAATTTTAGGTAATAACATTTTTTAGATAAGTTTTTTACAAGGAATCTGAATATGTCAATAGATTTTTTGTAGAGTTAATAGTAAAACAAATTTTGTAAATTTTTTTCTAAACTTTGGACGCGGTTTAAATAAAATTGGAGGCATTGGTAAAAAAACTAAACCCGGGATCGTTATCGCAAGAAAATTCTCTACAAAACCCTCAAAAATTCGTTTATGTTGTTTTTTTGTGTTGTCCGGTGTTATCAGCTATGTATAAATAGATTTAGATATAATTAGCTTGCATTAAAGGCGTAGGTACTTATAAAAATTCTAAGAAATTTTAACAGGCCTTAAAAAACTGCTCTTAGGTTTAAGAACTTTAGTTTGATCATTTTAGATTTTTTCTAACTAAATTTAATTTTTTTTAACCTAAAAATTTAAATAAAAACCAAATTTCTAAATTGTTATGGACTAAGTTTTTTTTTCTGTACATATAATATTACATTTCTAGTTCATAAACGGTTACCAGATTTTATTTTGAGACATACTTTTCAGCCACGTAGTATTTAGTTTAATTAAATAAAGAAAGCCTTTGAAACTTCTATATTTATAATCAAATAATGAAAAAAAATTTAACTATTAAGGTACAACTCCAGAGTTTCTGTTCCGACTATTGAAAATAATAGCAAAAATCTTGATGTACAGAGTCAAAGCTTTAATAATAGTCGGAAAAAAGGGTAGGTTCATTTCAAATTATTCCTAGGTTTTTTTAATTTGGAGCATAAACCCGGGGGGTGGGGCAAATTATATAATTCCGTATAACAAAAATATATGAAATGGACGTACTTGTGTTGTTTTTCCAAATTTTAATAACTATGCAATGAAGGAATTGGAACAAAATGATGATTAAAAAGATTGCTAACTTATTGGCAAGCATAATTAAATTTTTCCAAGTTTAGAGATTGACAATAAATTAAGGTTGGAAGTTTAATAACTAAATTATATGACGTTTATATTGCATCTCCTCTTATGTGTCCTTCAAATATTTATTTTTTGTTTGGCACCTGGCTTCCCAGGTATCAAAGTAAGTTGAAAACAAACGAGCAAATACTGTATCCAGCGTTAAATGAAAATACTTGGGCCATTGATTAGTTCACTAATTAGGTTTATATGCCATTTGAATATAGCGTAATCTAGTATTTATTTTACACAGCTTGACAAACAAAATTTATTTATCAGATTGCAGTTAAGAAATATTCAAGGGGTCCGTTCACACTTAATTTTTAAAACATTAAAAAAATTTTTTTTATTAACATAAAACGCATTTTAAAAAAAAATTAGTCAAATCCCATCTCACATGCAATAAAACATGAGCTAATTTAACAAAACTTTATTGTAAGAGGTGTATTATAACAAAGTATATTATATTAATCATTGGATGTTTGGCAATATATATAGTATAGAAATTAGCATAAAAGTATATTTAAAAATAGCAGATAAATGATATCGGTGTAACCAAGGAGGCAATTTGAATAGTATCAATTCGAATATCAACATTACTGTCACTTTTTTTTAAGTGTCCAACCTGAAATCGATCCGGGGGATGACGTATCAGGGATGTATAGCGCCGCTTCTCATTGGCAACTTCGTTTGGGTTCGGTAACGAAGGTGGGCTTTCTCCGACTGCTGGCCTTAATTGTTCGGCGTGTTTACGCGTTGTTTTTTCATTGTTCCGCACTCTATTAGAGTAGAGACCTATTCTCTCCTCGATTTCCTGCACCGAAAATTATATTATTTAATGCGCTCAAGGACGTTCCTCCTAAATTGCCGAATAATTTTTTTAGGGTTCAAATCCCACATTCTACCAGACCGTTTGTTCTTAGGTGGTATTCCATATTTTTTTTAATCTCATTACATACCGCACGTTCGACCAGACCGTTTGTTCATGTGCGCTCTAAGAGTATTGAAAAATACGTACATAAGGCATGGTTGCGTGTTTCGCGTAAAACACCGGTCATACTATCGATTGCTTTGAGTCATAAGCAGATATGGTGACGTCTTCAGCTATTTAGTCTTAAGTACGACACTCGTTTAGCGTTAATAAACGTACTTAGTTGCACGCTTCATCATTCTCATTCCAATTATATTTGTGATTTTTCGCCCAGGGGATAGGAAATCAGGATTTGTTCTACCCGGTTTGTCTCTTGTAGGGCCGTGTTCGTCGGTCATTTAGTATTCGTCGGTCTTTTGGTAATTGTCGATGTTTAGTATTCACCGGTCTTTACGTATTGGTCGGGTTGAGAACCTTATTCGTTTATCGTTGACCTTTAAACGTCAATTCGTTAAGACCATGTCAGATCGAGGACCATTTATTGTCAGTTCGTTGAGGACCTTTTGTCGTCAGTTTGTTAAGGACCGTTTGTCGTCAGGTCGTTGAGGACCGTTTGTCGTCAGGTCGTTGAGGACTAATATCCGTTCCTATTGATTGTTCAGGCACCGTGTTTCTTGCCATTTTTGGAGATTGGAGAACCATTTCCGGTTTATTTGACCATTCTGTCTGTCATTCAGACACCTCAATTCCGTATGAATGAGATTCGATTCTTAATTAGGGGGCCATATCCGTAGATGTGCAATCATTTTAGACCGCGGTGTGCTTGTCTTTGAGACAAATTCGTTGCTCCATCAATTTTTGTCTAGTTACGGCACCTCTATCAATCAGACGAAGCTATAATTCGTAAACCCTGATAGACATTGATGAGCGTAATTGTTTTAAGGTGCATCATTTGCTGAATATGGACCTTGTGCGTCAATCACTTGTACATGGTTCCACCATCAATTAGAATCAGTTCTCCACAAGAATCGGGCCAACAAATAAAAGGGGGTTATATTTAATTACTTAAAAAAAAACAATTTTCCAATTCATTTAAAATAATTTCACTCGATGGCCGATGGGAGGTCCTTCTGGAAAACTCCAGCTCCCGCCTCGTCGCTAATGTATATATTGTGATATAAAGTTATATTATATTTATTATTGAATGTTTGGCATTATATATAGATAGATATTAGCATAGAAGTATATTTAAAAATAGCATATAAATGATATCGGTGTAACTGAGGAAGCAATTTGAATAGTATCAATTTGAATATCAACACTTATAAAGCCCGATTTCGTTATAATAACTTTAAACATTGGAGGGAAAATAAAAATGAAAAAAAAGAGCTAACAAGTTGTATTTCATTAATACATTGAAAATTTAAAAATTGAAAATAAAATGCATTACATAATTTTGTTAATTTTTTAGTTAGGCCTCGAGCAAAGTGAGTTTTCATTTTCGTAAAAAATTTATAAACTCAGAAAATTTTTAAAATTTTATTTTTTAATTTTTTAAAAAAATTTAGAAATATCAAACACTAAATTTGGCTTTCTTTTAAAAATTTGAGTTTTCTTATATAATAAATTAAATTTTTTACAAATTTTACGAATAAAAAAAACTCACTTTGCCCTAGCATTTAAAATTAGTATTAAAAGAGTTAAATTAAAATCTTTTTTTTTCATCAGGGGAAAGTATCCTTCATATAAAAACCTGTATGCCCCTTCCATATTATATTATATAGGCGTGAATGTCATGCAAGTTCGAATCCGTGCTCAAAAAGCTTTATTTTGGAAAAATAATATACATGTACGACCACTTTGAAGTTGCTGAGTGGCTTGCTGAGGCCCTAAACTATATAAACAGAGTGAGAACGCAGGATAAAAGTCTAGGTAGTTGGCTTGAAAGCAAATCTTACGATTTAACTGGAGCCGGAAATTAATTGCCTTGCTGGAATTAAACGAGTCCAAGCCCTAATATGGGTTAGAAAACCTTCAACTTGAAAAAAATAGGCGTGAGTAGGGGGGGGGGGGATTCGAAATTTCATGTTTTCCTTAAAACTTAATATTTCTTGCCCTAGCATTTGAGGGCTAAAAGCTTGGCATTACGAAAAATCCGTTTTTAGGTGCATCAGAAATTAAATGTATCCTCTATCTTATTTTCGACAATTGCTATAATTTTTCAACTAACTTTAGGGACCAGCCATTAGGAATTATGCGCACCGTTTTTTCTTATTTTTTATAAATAATAAACAGTAAATTTAGGAAAAACAGAGAAGACTAAAAAGAGAAAAAAAGTTGAATTTATTAAAGCTTCGTTCGTTCTCCATCCTACTAAAAAATAAAAAAATCTCGGTATCAAAATTTTTTAAATTTAATCTTCTTAATAAAATCTATTTGTAAAACTTTTGTTACAGAAATATATAATATTAAAAACAAAAATTAAGATTGGAGACTTTTATTAAAAATGATTGTTAAAAAAAAAAGTTTTGAAATTGTCTAAAACACTAAATAAACTTTAAACCCATTTTTGGATATATGACAATTCAGCTATCACATAAATTTAAAAGACATATAATACCCTATAGATTGAAATTTGTGTCACCATGAGAGCTTTTTATACTAAATAATTTGATATCTCTTTATGGAAAAATGTAAAATACAATGTTAGTAATGGGGGAAAAAATTATAAAATAAAACTTTAGGTATTCTTGAATAGCAAAACGATTTGGCAATCACTGGTCAACAATTTTTGAGAAGAGCATACTGAGATCAAACCTACATTATTAGGGATTCTCAAATCCGTTTACCGTTCCGTTTTTTCTAATCATACATAATTAGTCAGCTATAAATATTGAAAATTTTAGAAAAAATGCCAAAAAAACAAGAGATTTAAAAACAAATTTAAATTGAAATGATCAATATTTACAACAGCTTTTAATTCAAACTTCAAATAAAACTTTAAATAAAAACCGTTGTGTCGTACTTAAGTTTGGACGCAAATCATTTTCTAAAAGCTGATGTAAAAACTTGATGTACTAAAAAATTTTATTTCTCATTTTTTGAGATGATAATAAGTTACAAGAGATTTTTATATAAGAAAAAGATTCTAATATTTTTACGTTTTAGGGTATTATCGATCTGTCAATTTGGTCCAAAAGGGCCATTTTTTTGATATCCGGAGAGCCGAAGCCGAAGGAAATTTAGAAAAACGGAATATGTATATGAGAGATAAGATTATCATGAGGATAAATTTTTTTTGTATTTTTATAAAATTCACGGTTGTGCCATTGAAATTTGTTGACCTGTATTATTAAATGCTATAAATATACCTGGCTTAATATTCTAAATATGAAATAAACGCAAAATAACCATCATGTTATTTTGGTGTATTTATAAACTTTGGTGAGCCTTCATTCAGTATTGCAAACATGTATTATGACTGACATTAAAACTATAACCAAAAAAAAGCTAAGACAAAATCCTAATGATAGCAAAAATTAAAAAAAAATTGTTTTAACAAATATAAGGGTTTTATTTTTTATAAATTGAGCGAGCAAAATCAAATAATAGCAAAAGTGGTAAATATTCAGGAAAAAAACGTCTTATACAAACGAACACACATAATTGGTGGGAAAAAGCTAAACTGCCCAAGCAAAATCACTGTCAAATTGCCCTTGCTGTCATGAAAACTTCGTTAACTCAATTCATCATTTTCAATGTGTATGCCCAACCATGAACGAGATTAGAACAAAACATAACTCCTATTTTGTCAAAATCTTTTTCTAATTCATTCTTCAACAAATTATACAATTGCTTTGACCTCTGACCTAAAAGCACATAGATAATTAATTAAATATATTTTAATTTAAAGTAAGCTATGTTTATCTCGAATGGATAATAATCATTGCCCGATTAGCGTTTAACGTTCGTTGTAAAAGTGCCAGAGCCCTAAAGGGTATGGCGTCCTTAAAGAAGAAGAGGCCTTTAGAAGGTGGTTTTTAAGCAGGTACCTTTAACCCTCCATGCACCGGTGAATTTTCATAGAAAAAGGAACATCAGTTATATTTCATGTAATTTTACTCTTTCTTAATTACGCATTGATACATCGATTCTCCTTTTAAATTACCGGTGTATTTTATTTCAATCCCAGTCTATTTATAGGCTAGCTTTGAAATCAAATCAGTGAATTTATGAAAAAATATCATAAAACTATTTATTAATCCGCCATGTATAAGTTATCTTATATATCTACTATGAAGAAAGTTTTCAACAGTTTATAGTTATTTCACTTCTTTTCGCTTGTTTTTTTTGGATATCTCAACGTATATACTAAATATAATCGTAATTTCAGGTGCTTCTCAAATGGTTTACATCAAAGTTTTCTAAGATAACATATTCTTAATTTATCACGTAGTAAATATATCCGGCTTTTTATATATATATATCAGGTGGGATGGGCTTGTGTGTAAGCTGCCTTATTGTGTATACATACCAAGTGAGCCTGGTTAGTAATTGAAAGTTGACCGTTAAATGAATGCTGCCTCTCATTTTCTTAGAGCCTAAAGCTACAATAGGTCCCCGATTTTATATTTAATTATGCTCGGGGACTGCTGTAAAGATAAAAGAGGCTAAAAGATCTTTAAACTGTTTTATAATAAATATATTTTTTGTAGTCATATTAAATCAATATATTTTAAAAATACCTGTAACTCAATTTTTTAATTAAAATCTAAATTAAATGTTCTAGGTTAGCTTAGTGGCAAACCTTCGTGTCTTACAAGCTGTACATTGCGAATTCAAATCTTTGCACAGGAAGATTTGGAATAGTATACATGTGCATCCACCAGTTAATAAAAAAGAATTCAGCCGCAGTGAATTCCTCAATTCTAATGAATGGTGAGGAAAGAAAAGTGAATATGAGGGAATTTTTTTTTTCACGAGGTTGAAAAATATTCAAATAAAAAATTTTATTTACAAAAAAATGAATATTCATCATTTTAATATAAGAATTCAATTTTTTTTATTTTTTGGTAAAACGGAATTTTGTTGATGAATCTTTTCTCTTTTTTTTAATATGAAATTTTTTCAAAGTCGGAGTGAGGTACTTCGGGCAATTTTTGGTAATTATTTTTTATATGACCAAACTTTTGTTTGTTATTTTTACATTTTATTATAATAATTAAAATTTTCATAAGTTTTTTAAAGAACCAAGCTTAAATTTATTAACTTTTTAATAATATTTCCTTAATTTGATATTTTTGGGTACTAAATGCCGTTTTTAATTCACACTCAAAAGCTTATCCAGATTTTTACTTTTCAATTGAGTTTAATGTTATTCAGCTTGTTCAGAGAAGCCATTTGAGCTTTTTTGAGGAGAAAAGAAACAAAATGCATTTTATTGAGAATTATTCATTTTAAAATTTTTTTGAGGTGAGTAGAAAAGAAAGGAAATTTTTTTTATTTGAACTTTTTCGAATAAGGGGGGAGGGGTAAAAAATAATAAAGAGTTGAGTTCAAAATATGGCTATTGCCAAATATTTTGAATTCTAACTTTTACATATAATTAAACACTGGCATCATCTTTGTAGTTGAGTAGTTTGCTTAAGCTGTTAGTAAATGGTATGCCTAAAGTGAAAATTTAGGCTAAAAACTTAGGTCGTCGAAGTGGGGGCATATCTTACTTATTTACTTAACAGCAACATTAATTGCTTTATTTAGGTTAAAAGAGTTAAAGCCCTAAATAAGTATGGCATTTTAAGAGAAACCCAATACATAGTAACAAGCGCGCCCTTTACAAATTGCCAGAGCTGGAAAAATGTCTATTTTTGGGTCAAACTCATTTTTTTATTTTTTGAAATTTAGAAAAAATAAAGATTTTAGCCTTAATCAAGAAAATATTTAAAAAATTTAAGATTTTCTGCTTATATTCCGTATTTATTAATAAATTTTTTAATTTGTCATTAAAATTTTTAAAAAAACAAAAATGAAAAATGGGTTTTTTCCTAGCTCTGCATATCTAACCTCACGGAATTTTAAAAATAGATTATCATCCTCATTTTTGAGTTCTCTATTTGCTCAATGGCCAATTTTTTTTTTCAAATATCAGCTCCTCTCTTGCCACCTCTCTCCCCAAACACACAAAATTGAATAATTTTGGAGGGAAGAAAAGAGAGAATATAAGGTAGAGAGATCTTATGAAATATTAATAGCTGTAATAGGAATATTTTGCAATAAGGTCAAAGTCAAATTGGTGATTGACTAAATGGACACGAACGAAGAGTAAATATTTGAATTTATACGCCTCCCTGTAAAATGGTTTGACATTTAACAACTGAAGAGTTTAAAGGGCAAATAGGCTATTTACACATTTGTCAAATCATTTTGTATTGTTTAAATATATCAAATCTATCCGCCCTTTTCTTTATACCCAAATTCACTTGAGTTTTTATATTTTCGCTTGGAATTCATCAATGAAATCGCCCATTTTTCAGTCTTGGTACTGTATGCTGGTTGCAATAGCTGTGCTTTTCATTCTGGTCCCAAATTCGGATGCCCAAGGATTTAACAAACCTACTAAAAGTAATTTTTTCCTACCTTAGATTTGTACTTAATGGAAAAAATGTGCCTAAATAGGGGACGGCTCACAGACGGTCTCTAGGCTTAGACTCTTCAAAAATAGGGACTGCTACCAAAATATATTATCCCGGTTCAATGATTTAAGTTGAGGCTTAGAATTTAACAGATTTTAAATGCCCTTTAGGTCAATCCTGTGGCATAATTTCAATAAATTTTGCAAAATATTATTTTATTTAAAAATATATATGGTGCCTCTTATTTAAAATAAAACTATTATAAGTGAAAATTTTTTTAAGAGCCATATCCAATTATGTTTTTTAAAGGGCTCGTTCAGAATAATAAACTTTTGTCGTAAGGGCAAAAAGATTTAGCTTCTTCCCACGGTTAGGGCATATGTCTAATTCCAATTTTTTTAAAAATTGAACACATAAATACATGAAATAATAATTGTATAAAAGCATTTTGAAAATGGTTGATGCCTTGATAAAACGCGATAAAAAGGGTTTTTTTATAAAAATTTTATTTTATAATTTTTTTTAAAATGATGCAAACCATTTACAAAAAAAGTAAAAGCAACAATTGTTAGATAAAAATAGTTAAATAAAAAAAACCCAACAAGAAAAACTAAAGAAAATTTAGCATAATTGTTGACATTTATGACATGGGTGGGCCCCATACCTGTCAATTTATTCAGGACCGTTAGCAAATCTGTCATTATGCCCAGGCATTATTAATATGGTTAAAATCTACCGCCCAGGTTGTTCAAATTCTTGAGCAGTGAATCCTTAAACTAACTATTCAGCCTTTCATTTATTCTAACATTTATTGTATCTGTAGTGGTTAAGTGCCGATGCAATATGGAAGAATGCAGGAATAACTATTGCATGACGGACGGACAATGTGGCGTTTATCATTTGAAAAACACCAAAAAAGTGGCTTACAGGTAAAAAATGGCAATCTTAACCAGCTTTTACGACATTTTTTATAAATTCAAAAAATGAATCATGAAAAAAAGTATTGGAATTTTGATAAATAAGTAAAAATGAATTTTTAGGATTTAAAAATACAATACATATTTATGTCTCTGGATGCTTTTAAGCTTCAAAATAATTGATGTAAATAATTTTTGATTTTACATATTAAAAGATTATATTTCTTTGTATTTTGTTAAAATGGTCTTAGTCCTAACATTGCTTTATTAGAGAGTGCGCTCTGTCCCTCTCTACAGTTCTCAAAAACTTGGCCTGATTTGTATTTAAGGCTGTTTTAGGCTTAGCCTTTCTTTTATAAGACTTTTCCGAAAAAGTTTTTTTATAATGTGGCCAAGTTCAGCATGATAAAACTGGTTGATTAATATTCAGGGTTATATTAAAAATTCCAAGAATATACGTGTTTTACATTTTAAAATTTTTACCAATATTAATTTTTGACATAACAACTAACATTTTTGTTTAATTGATAAGGACTTATGCTCCAAAAAATTGTTTTTCCTCAGCTCATTTTTTTGGTTTAGGTGCATGGAAAAAAACCTTTAAACTGCGCACCAATTTTACTCCTTATATCTGCTGATAGGGGTTATTAGACATGTGCTATCAAAATAAAAGTTTTATGTTTTTCTTATTTACATATAAAATATATATTTGTCTCTAAAATTGAAAATAAGATTAAAATGACAAATTATTCATCTGTTTTACAGCTACCTTTTAGTTTATTTTTTAATTAATGACAATTAAATTCTTAAGTAATTGATTAAAAAAATATACAAATAAACAAATTACAATCAACGCATTAATTGCAGATGATTAACAAACAATAGAATGAATGCAATTTTTCTTGTATTCATTACACTAGTTTTTGAGTCGTTTGTCCGCTTGAAGTGCACTTTTATATTCGAGCAAATCTTCAGCTACAATTTTTTTTTAAATATTATATAAATTTTAGATGTGTCCCAAAACCCTTAGTCCGGGCCATGTGCAAAAAGCAAAAAGGAATGGACGATCTAGATGTCAACTGCTACACACCTAAGGCTATTATTCCACCACGTGTGCGATTTTAATCATAAATTTATAGAAACATTAAATAAAATTTGTTTTTTAATGTAAGCAATTGTGATTTAGTTTAATATTTTTTTTGATCGTAGTGTACCCAACAGGCATTGAGCGCCTACATTAGCACACAATACAGAAGTTAGAGGACCTTAAAATTTTGATTTTGAAAAGGCCTACCCTATGTCTTTCCTTATTTAAAAATTAAGGTTTTTACTCGTTTAATTCGAGCAAAGATATTAATATTGCCGTCGGGTTATATAGAAAGATAGCACGCAGCCTAAATTTTTAGCCTAGGCTTTCACTTTATTGCTTAGGGTCTATTAAGCTGATCACTTACATCAATATGGTTGCGCATGGATAATATTTTTCGAAGAAAAAAGGTTATTGAGAACTGATTTGAACTCACAACCTCTTGCGTGTAAAGCAGGAATGTTGCAGAGCTATTTGGGCCGATTTAAATGAGAGAGAAAAGGATATTTTTAATGTTAGAAAATATAAAAATTATCTTAAGTTCTTTATTGATTTCTTTAATTAGGATACGTTCTGAAACCTCGTTCGGCTTTTTAGCAATAAAACCTCTCTCCCTTTATTTAACAACTTTAAGCTTGTAGCCCAAGATACATTTTCCTTTCAATTAATAAAATTTTAAAATCAAAATATGGATAATCAATTTGCTAAAAATGAATAGTTTTTTTAAATATAAAATATTATGGAAAATTTTTTAAAAGTTTTTGGCTGGTTTAGGATTAAGGCTAAATAGGTATACCATTGCACACATAATAAATGTTTTGTCATTTAAAAATTAGTCATAAATTCAAAAAACATATAATTGAAAACTAAAGTTAGGGCAATTAATTTATGTCAATGTTTTTTGAATTACAAATTGTAAATATTTAATAACCAATATGCTTAAGCTCATATAAACATGGATTAAAGAGATATTTAGTTTAAAAATTTTAACTAATATGTAAATATTTTGAGAGGGCACGTGTAAAATTATATAATTATTTTTTAAAAAATTTTAAAAATATTATTTTTTACAAATTTAATTCAGAAAATTATATCCAGTTTTATTAATTTAGAGTAACATCTTTTAAATGCGTTTTACCTAAAAATTATCTTTTTTTAAAAAATACTTAATTACAATACTTTTTCTTAGGAATTAAGATAATTAACATTTAAATTAAATCGCATCATAACTAAATTATTCAATGATCTATGGCAGAAGATTTTAATGATTCCATAAAAAAGACTTTATTAACTTTTTTAATATATATAAAGCAAAATTAATTTGAAGTTTGACCGCAGTCAACTGTTTTGTAATTTAAATGTATGTTTGTAAATAGGTACGGGCGGCATATTCCGATGCCAAATAGTTTTGGCCCTCAAAAACAGTGGCTAAGCCAATTTCGTAAAAATTTCCTGGAGTCAAATCTAGCACGTATTGTATCACATTGTCCGTCTGATAAATAAATTACATTATTTTAGTAGCAGCTAAAAAGTTGTCTTTAATATTATTTATTTTAACTATTTACCTAAGGACCCATTCAAATTTAATTTTAAAAAGTTAAAAAAATTTGCGAAAGTTTTTCTTCACAAAATTTCAACAAAAAAAAACCTGATAATTCAATTTAAATCCCCCTTTTAAATCTTTTTTCCCGGGTTTTTAAAAAAGATTTTTGTGACATAATTTATCAAAACTCATTTATAATCATAACTTATTTTATGGGCTCATTAACTAACAATAAAAATGCTGTTTTGTTGTTTCAGATTTTAAAATTATAACTATCTTAATTTAAATTTTTTTATATTTATTTTTGGTGTGTATTTGAAAGATTATTCATAATTATTCTTGAGTTGCCAAATATTTTCTACCTTTTTAGAAAGGCGCGTTAAGACTCTATTTGATTTTTGAAAAACTTTAATAACTAATAAAAAATTTTAGAAATTAAATTTTATTTATATTGCAATTTTTTTGCATAAAAATTGTTTTAAATTATAAATTGTCAATTTTAGTTATTCCTTTAATGTCTGAGAGTAAAATTTTAAAAATTATTAAAATAAAAAACTGAATCAAATAAGAACGCGCTCTTAAATAAATCATACTTTTTAGCAACCGCCATTTAAATTGCATAGCAGATAATAAAACCGTGCAAAGTGAGTTTTAATTTTCCAAAATAGGAAAGTTCTTAAAATTTTTTTAATTTTTTTATTTTCTTCTTTTTTAAAATTTTATAAAGAAAAGCATTGTTAGTGAAACTTTTGGCAACATTTTAAAGTTTTGCGTTTTATACAATTTTAAATATTTTACGAAAAAAACTCACTTCGCACGTGCAAAAAACCTTATCCTCACCACCGCTTATTAACCCTAGGGGCGCGTTCAGGGATCCATTTATCGTTTAGAATATTTTTAAGAATTTTTAAATAATAAATAAATTGGTTCATTGTTAAAAATTTTTTTCAAAGCTTTTGAGTTTTAAGATGTTAAAACGATAATCAGTTATTTTGTTTATGACTCTAGATATTAATTAAAAAGAGTATTAATATATTTAGGGCATGACGTGAATGTGAGAGAAAATATTAGATTGGTTAATAATTGAATTTCAAAATATTCAAAAAAAATTACAATTTTTTTGAAAAAAAGACGAACTCTGAACGCACCCCTCATTTAGGATAAACTATTTTCCTTTTAAAATTAATAATTTAATAAACTGACTAATTTAATCCAATTCCGCAAATATTTCTGGCCATTTTTATCTACAGCTAGGTAGTGGTTATTAATTCTATCAGAATGTCTTCGAATGGTCATATTAACATAGAGTAATGCATCGATCGGAGACATTTTGAGCTCAAAATCAGAAGCATAGGGGTAGATGGCTAAAAAATATAAAATCACAATAATTTATAAAAAAAAATTTTGGCATAGATTTATGAATTTTGAAAAAGTCTTGTAGACTCTAAATTTTTGTTTTTTTAACACTAAAGCAAAAAATTAAGTAGTATTTTAGTGCTAATAAGAATTAAGATTATAATTAATTCAACATTAAACGCGCCTTTTAAAAATAACATTATTTTTTTTCTTATTCTAAGGGATTTTTAAACGTGTCTTGGTAATAGGCCATATTTTAGACATGGTGAATTAACACGATGGAAGGGCTTGATATACAATTATTTTTTATTATTTCAGATGAAGGGATTTTCATATGAAAAAAAATATTTTTTATATTTTTTATTTAAGGGTATTCTTAATATCGCATAATCTGTTAAAAAGGTCATTTTTCGAGTATGAACGATCTAAGGAGCCGGAGAGGCGGTAGAAACAAAGAAAAACAGAAAAATATTTATGAGATAAGATTTGCATTGTTATGTATGTTTTTATGTTTTCTTTTAAGCAAACTCATTTTTTTAAAATTAATATTTGTTAACCTGTATATTATAATGATGGTTATTTGTTATAATATGTCCTTAATTAGATAAGAGTAAAAATCAACTTCTCTTGTTATTGCATTTTATCATTAAATTCAAATATTAGCATACATATTTATATATTATATACATATATATGGTCAATTCCACCTCAAATCGACAAACTTTTTCCCTTCAAGTCTCAGTTTTGGCTGAAAATTGGTACATTGGTAGGGTCCTTGGGTGCTGATAAAAACCTAAATTTTTTTTGACCGGAAGTGATTTTTGACCGAGATATGAGCAAAAATATTTTTCATTTTTTTGCAAAAAAAAAATTAGAGGCAACTTTGCGCGCATGTATCAAAAGTATTGTAGCTAGAGTCATCATTTTTTTTTATTTTGAAGATTGTAATAAGGGCTACCTTAGATGCAAAAAATATTTAAAAAAATTTTTTTAAGTTACCAAAAAATTAAAGTCAAGTTTAAACACAAATAGCTCAAAAAACGTATCTTTGAATTTTCTGAAAAATTTATATAATATGGCCCTTAATAATGTTAATAAATATATGATTTAAAAAGTTTGGGACCGGCATGACTTTTTACAAAATTTAAAAAAATCAATTTTTTGCACTAATTTTGGGACACATTTATGCCCTTTGCACTATATTTGAATATGCCAATGTGCCAAATTTGACAGTATTCAAAAAGCAGGACATATGGGCAATTATGTTAGACCATAATAGTTTGATTTAATTAATTTACCATTATTAAATTTACAATGAAAAAGTGAACCTTAAAATTAAAAAAAGTGAAAATTTTGCCTGTTTTCAAAATCGACTTTCTGGTTAACCAGCCAACCTTTTTTTAATATTTAACATTTATTTTATAGATAAAATATTGCTTAATAACATATAATAGCCCCACCTTTTTTCACTCGATTTTGACGCTTCTACAATAAAAATACCAAAATTCCAAAAAACAGCAAATTTTCAGGTGTCAAAAAACTAACGCAGATTGTATTCGTCTGTGCAAGCTTATTTTTTTATTATTTTGGCAAAATTATCTAAAAATATCTAGAACCTATATAATCAGTCATATTTTGCCTGTTAAAGTGTTAAAAATATAATATATATGTTAAGTATAGAATATCTTAAAAGAACTAGATAAGTAAATTATAAAAAAATGAGATTATTAAATCATTTCATTATTTTTATTAAATTTGTAATTAAATGTATATATTAAAACACACTTTTGTGTTAAAACTCGTAAGGAACGCATTTAGTTATAAAAAACTTTAGGTCAATGCCCAAATCTATATGCCCATAGAATCAAGTAACAGTAATATTTCCTCTTTCTTTAATAGGTTTAGTGCGTCTATATTATAAAACTAAAATGTAATTGGAACTTAAATTGTTGGTTTTTAAACTTTATTAAGGTCAGTTAGATATATATGGCGTTCCTTGCTCTAAATAGCCTTTCAAAAACTTATTTGGCATTTGTAAAAATTAGTAAAAAGGACTGAATGTCTATATTTTGTTTATATTATATTAGGCCTAATATTTAGCCTTAAAATTCATCATTTAAGCTAATTCTGCCCGTTATAATCATTTAAAGTTGTTTAACCCTAAAACTGACTTCTTTTATGTATTTATAATATCAAAAAACCATATCACTATGTTTCATAAAATAATTGACTTTTTACGTTTATTTTAAGTTTGTTGATAATCATAAAAAAAGAAAATCTGTTGAATCATAATATTCTAAATAGGCCAAATATATTCTATTTTACTTATTTCTGTCAGATTTAACGTTGTTGAGGCTGTTTTATTTAAAAACTATTGAACAAAGGAAAAAAAATAAATTTTTACAAATTTTTTAACCTTATTATTTTTTCTAAAATCCTCCCAAATTTTTTTTTATACAATAAATTTAACAAATTTTTTAAATTTTGCCTAGGATAAATATTGAATATTATGTACAATATCTAATATTGTTCATCAAACTAAAAAGGACTAGTAAAAGTTACCAAATAAAAGCATACAAATATTAACTTTTTATTTTTTACACCTTAAATTTTCAAAAAACCTGGCAAACTTTGGTTATTATTTCATAAAAAGCTATGGGTAATCTAAAAAATGTTGGGGGAAATTTATGTTATATAGTAATGTTTTATGTATAAAATGCAATTTTAAATTCTCAAATTGGTTTTGTAGTGACACAGAAAGTCGGCTTAGAAGATAGGAGTATACTGAAAATTACCAATTTTTTTGTTCTGAAGTTCCCCTTTTCTTTCCAAAATTGACAATAGTTTAAATCAAATTAATAAAACTGTTATAGCCTAACATATTTGCCCCAATGTCTAACTTCTTATATATAAACAAATTTGGCACTTTTAAATATTTTAATATAGTACAGGGAGCAAATTTTTGTCTAAAAATCAAAAAAAAATTTTTTTTTTTAATATTTTAAAAAGTCTAATCGGTCCCCTACTTTTGATTTCACATGTTAATAATGAATACTAAGGACTGTATTTTAGCAATTTTTTAAATTCAAAAATACGTTTTTTTTTGTTATATCAAACTGAATGTTCTTTACAAATTTGTATAATTTTAAAAAAATAATTTGAAAATAATAAACACATGCAAGATAGCCCTTATTGTCCTCTTCAAAATAAAAAAAAATTAAGTCTCTAGCTATAATACTTTTTGACTTATAACCTCCCAAAGTTGCATCAAATGTGAAAATTCTCCTTGCAATTTTTTTTCTTTTGCCTCTATCTCCGTTAAAAATCACTTCCGGTCAAAAAAAATTTCCAGATTATGAGATACTCTTAGATACTACCTCCATGCAAAATTTCAGCCAAATCAAAAGGGATACCTCTCCCGGACTTGTTGGATTGAGGTGGAATTGACCATATATGATTTGGCTGAAATTTTGCATGGAGGTAGTATCTAAGAGTATCTCATAATCTGGAAACTTTTTTTGACCGGAAGTGATTTTTAACGGAGATAGAGGCAAAAGAAAAAAAAATTGCAAGGAGAATCTTCACATTTGATGCAACTTTGGGAGGTTATAAGTCAAAAAGTATTATAGCTAGAGACTTAATTTTTTTTTATTTTGAAGAGGACAATATGGGCTATCTTGCATGTGTTTATTATTTTAAAATTATTTCTTTAAAATTTTACAAATTTGTAAAGAACATTTAGTTTGATATAACAAAAAAAACGTATTTTTGAATTTAAAAAATTGCTAAAATACAGTCCTTAGTATTCATTATTAACGTGAAATCAAAAGTATGGGACCGATTAGACTTTTTAAAAAATATAAAAAAAAATTTTTTTTTGATTTTTAGACAAAAATTTGCTCCCTGTACTATATTAAAATATTTAAAAGTGCCAAATTTGTTTATATATAAGAAGTTAGACATTGGGGCAAATATGTTAGGCTATAACAGTTTTATTAATTTGATTTAAACTATTGTCAATTTTGGAAAGAAAAGGGGAACTTCAGAACAAAAAAATTGGTAATTTTCAGTATTTTACTCCTATCTTCTAAGCCGACTTTCTGGGTCACTATAAAACCAATTTGAGAATTTAAAATTGCATTTTATACATAAAACATTACTATATAAAATAAATTTCCCCCAACATTTTTTAGATTACCCATAGCTTTTTATGAAATAAAAACCAAAGTTTGCCAGGTTTTTTGAAAATTTAAGGTGTAAAAAATAAAAAGTTAATATTTGTATGCTTTTATTTGGTAACTTTTACTAGTCCTTTTTAGTGTGATAAACAATATTAGATATTGTACATAATATTCAATATTTATCCTAGGCAAAATTTAAAAAATTTGTTAAATTTATTGTATAAAAAAAAATTTGGGAGGATTTTAGAAAAAATAATAAGGTTAAAAAATTTGTAAAAATTTATTTTTTTTCCTTTGTTCAATAGTTTTTAAATAAAACAGCCTCAACAACGTTAAATCTGACAAAAATAAGTAAAATAGAATATATTTGGCCTATTTAGAATATTATGATTCAACATTTCTTTTTTTTATGATTATCAACAAACTTAAAATAAACGTAAAAAGTCAATTATTTTATGAAACATAGTGATATGGTTTTTTGATATTATAAATACATAAAAGAAGTCAGTTTTAGGGTTAAACAACTTTAAATGATTATAACGGGCAGAATTAGCTTAAATGATGAATTTTAAGGCTAAATATTAGGCCTAATATAATATAAATAAAATATAAACATTCAGTCTTTTTTACTAATTTTTACAATTGCCAAATATGTTTTTGAAAGGCTATTTAGTACAAGGCATACAATATATATCTAACCGACCTTAATAAAGTTTAAAAACCATCAATTTTAGTTCCCAATTACATCTTAGTTTTATAATATAAACGCACTAGACCTATTAAAAAAGGAGGAAATATCACTGTTACTTGATTCTATAGTTATATGGATTTGGGCATTAACCTAAAGTTTTTTATAATTAAATGCTTTCCTAACGAACTTTGACACACGAATATATTTTTATAAATATAATAAATTACGAATTTTATTAAAATATTGGAATAATTTCATAATCTCCTTTTTTTGTAATTTACCTATCTCGTTCTTTTAAGATTTTCTATAGATAATATATATACTATTTTTTTAACACTTAAAGAGGCGAATTATGACTGATTTTATAGGTTTTATATATTATTAGTTAATTATGCAAAAATAATAAAAAAATAAGCTTGCACAGACGAATACAATCTGCGTTTTTTGACACCTGAAAATTTGCTGTTTTTTGGCAAATTTAGGTATTTTTATTGTAGAAGCGTCAAAATCGAATGAAAAAAGCTGGGGCTATTATATGTTATTAAGCGATATTTTATCTATAAAATAAATGTTAAATATTAAAAAAAGATTGGCTGGTTAACCAGAAAGTCGATTTTAAAAATTGGCAAAATTTTTACTTTTTTCGGTTTTGAGGTTCACTTTTTCATTAAAAATTTAATAATAGTAATAATCAAATAAATCAAACTATTATGGTCTAACATAATTGCCCATATGTCCTGCTATTTAAATACTGTGAAATTTGGCACTTTGGCATATTTTAATATAGTGCAAAGGGCATAAATATGTCTCAAAATTAGGGCAAAAAATTGATTTTTTTAAATTTTGTAAAAAGTCATGCAGGTCCCAAACTTTTGAATTCATATAATTATTAACATTATTAAGGGCCATGTTTTATAAATTTTTTAAAAAATTTAAAAATACGTTTTTGAGCTATTTGTGTTTAAACTTGACTTTAATTTTTTGGTAACTTAAAAAAAATTATTTTAAATATTATTTGCGTTTAAGGTAGCCCTTATTACGATCTTTAAAATAAAAAAAAAATTATGACTCTAGCTACAATACTTTTAATGATACATGCCTGCAAAGTTGCCTCAAATTTTATTTTTGCAAAAAAATGAAAAATATTTTTGCTCATATCTCAGTCAAAAATCACTTCCGGTAAAAAAAAATTTAGGTTTTTATCAGCACCCAAGGACCCTACCAGTATACCAATTTTCAGCCAAAACTGAGACTTGAAGGGAAAAAGTTTGTCAATTTGAGGTGGAATTGACCATATATATTGATCTATGTCAATGTGTAATGATGTTTTGAACTATAAAAATATAAGTTAATCAAAATTCATTTTTACTCTTATCTATGGAATTAAGGACATTATAACAAATAACCATCATTATAATATACAGGTTAACAAATATTAATTTTAAAAAAATGAGTTTATGAAAACATAAAAACATACATAACAATGCAAATCTTATCTCATAAATATTTTCTGTTTTTCTTTGTTTCTACCGCCTTCGGCTCCTTAGATCGTTCATACTCGAAAAATGACCTTTTTAACAGATTATGCGATATTAAGAATACCCTTAAATAAAAAATATAAAAAATATTTTTTTTCATATGAAAATCCCTTCATCTGAAATAATAAAAAATAATTGTATATCAAGCCCTTCCATCGTGTTAATTCACCATGTCTAAAATATGGCCTATTACCAAGACACGTTTAAAAATCCCTTAGAATAAGAAAAAAAATAATGTTATTTTTAAAAGGCGCGTTTAATGTTGAATTAATTATAATCTTAATTCTTATTAGCACTAAAATACTACTTAATTTTTTGCTTTAGTGTTAAAAACAAAAATTTAGAGTCTACAAGACTTTTTCAAAATTCATAAATCTATGCCAAAATTTTTTTTTATAAATTATTGTGATTTTATATTTTTTAGCCATCTACCCCTATGCTTCTGATTTTGAGCTCAAAATGTCTCCGATCGATGCATTACTCTATGTTAATATGACCATTCGAAGACATTCTGATAGAATTAATAACCACTACCTAGCTGTAGATAAAAATGGCCAGAAATATTTGCGGAATTGGATTAAATTAGTCAGTTTATTAAATTATTAATTTTAAAAGGAAAATAGTTTATCCTAAATGAGGGTGCGTTCAGAGTTCGTCTTTTTTTCAAAAAAAATTGTAATTTTTTTGAATATTTTGAAATTCAATTATTAACCAATCTAATATTTTCTCTCACATTCACGTCATGCCCTAAATATATTAATACTCTTTTTTAATTAATATCTAGAGTCATAAACAAAATAACTGATTATCGTTTTAACATCTTAAAACTCAAAAGCTTTGAAAAAAATTTTTAACAATGAACCAATTTATTTATTATTTAAAAATTCTTAAAAATATTCTAAACGATAAATGGATCCCTGAACGCGCCCCTAGGGTTAATAAGCGGTGGTGAGGATAAGGTTTTTTGCACGTGCGAAGTGAGTTTTTTTCGTAAAATATTTAAAATTGTATAAAACGCAAAACTTTAAAATGTTGCCAAAAGTTTCACTAACAATGCTTTTTCTTTATAAAATTTTAAAAAAGAAGAAAATAAAAAAATTAAAAATTTTAAGAACTTTCTATTTTTGGAAAATTAAAACTCACTTTGCACGGTTTTATTATTATCTGCTATGCAATTTAAATGGCGGTTGCTAAAAAGTATGATTTATTTAAGAGCGCGTTCTTATTTGATTCAGTTTTTTATTTTAATAATTTTTAAAATTTTACTCTCAGACATTAAAGGCATAACTAAAATTGACAATTTATAATTTAAAACAATTTTTATGCAAAAAAATTGCAATATAAATAAAATTTAATTTCTAAAATTTTTTATTAGTTATTAAAGTTTTTCAAAAATCAAATAGAGTCTTAACGCGCCTTTCTAAAAAGGTAGAAAATATTTGGCAACTCAAGAATAATTATGAATAATCTTTCAAATACACACCAAAAATAAATATAAAAAAATTTAAATTAAGATAGTTATAATTTTAAAAATCTGAAACAACAAAACAGCATTTTTATTGTTAGTTAATGAGCCCATAAAATAAGTTATGATTATAAATGAGTTTTGATAAATTATGTCACAAAAATCTTTTTTAAAAACCCGGGAAAAAAGATTTAAAAGGGGGATTTAAATTGAATTATCAGGTTTTTTTTTGTTGAAATTTTGTGAAGAAAAACTTTCGCAAATTTTTTTAACTTTTTAAAATTAAATTTGAATGGGTCCTTAGGTAAATAGTTAAAATAAATAATATTAAAGACAACTTTTTAGCTGCTACTAAAATAATGTAATTTATTTATCAGACGGACAATGTGATACAATACGTGCTAGATTTGACTCCAGGAAATTTTTACGAAATTGGCTTAGCCACTGTTTTTGAGGGCCAAAACTATTTGGCATCGGAATATGCCGCCCGTACCTATTTACAAACATACATTTAAATTACAAAACAGTTGACTGCGGTCAAACTTCAAATTAATTTTGCTTTATATATATTAAAAAAAGTTAATAAAGTCTTTTTTATGGAATCATTAAAATCTTCTGCCATAGATCATTGAATAATTTAGTTATGATGCGATTTAATTTAAATGTTAATTATCTTAATTCCTAAGAAAAGTATTGTAATTAAGTATTTTTTAAAAAAAGATAATTTTTAGGTAAAACGCATTTAAAAGATGTTACTCTAAATTAATAAAACTGGATATAATTTTCTGAATTAAATTTGTAAAAAATAATATTTTTAAAATTTTTTAAAAAAATAATTATATAATTTTACACGTGCCCTCTCAAAATATTTACATATTAGTTAAAATTTTTAAACTAAATATCTCTTTAATCCATGTTTATATGAGCTTAAGCATATTGGTTATTAAATATTTACAATTTGTAATTCAAAAAACATTGACATAAATTAATTGCCCTAACTTTAGTTTTCAATTATATGTTTTTTGAATTTATGACTAATTTTTAAATGACAAAACATTTATTATGTGTGCAATGGTATACCTATTTAGCCTTAATCCTAAACCAGCCAAAAACTTTTAAAAAATTTTCCATAATATTTTATATTTAAAAAAACTATTCATTTTTAGCAAATTGATTATCCATATTTTGATTTTAAAATTTTATTAATTGAAAGGAAAATGTATCTTGGGCTACAAGCTTAAAGTTGTTAAATAAAGGGAGAGAGGTTTTATTGCTAAAAAGCCGAACGAGGTTTCAGAACGTATCCTAATTAAAGAAATCAATAAAGAACTTAAGATAATTTTTATATTTTCTAACATTAAAAATATCCTTTTCTCTCTCATTTAAATCGGCCCAAATAGCTCTGCAACATTCCTGCTTTACACGCAAGAGGTTGTGAGTTCAAATCAGTTCTCAATAACCTTTTTCTTCGAAAAATATTATCCATGCGCAACCATATTGATGTAAGTGATCAGCTTAATAGACCCTAAGCAATAAAGTGAAAGCCTAGGCTAAAAATTTAGGCTGCGTGCTATCTTTCTATATAACCCGACGGCAATATTAATATCTTTGCTCGAATTAAACGAGTAAAAACCTTAATTTTTAAATAAGGAAAGACATAGGGTAGGCCTTTTCAAAATCAAAATTTTAAGGTCCTCTAACTTCTGTATTGTGTGCTAATGTAGGCGCTCAATGCCTGTTGGGTACACTACGATCAAAAAAAATATTAAACTAAATCACAATTGCTTACATTAAAAAACAAATTTTATTTAATGTTTCTATAAATTTATGATTAAAATCGCACACGTGGTGGAATAATAGCCTTAGGTGTGTAGCAGTTGACATCTAGATCGTCCATTCCTTTTTGCTTTTTGCACATGGCCCGGACTAAGGGTTTTGGGACACATCTAAAATTTATATAATATTTAAAAAAAAATTGTAGCTGAAGATTTGCTCGAATATAAAAGTGCACTTCAAGCGGACAAACGACTCAAAAACTAGTGTAATGAATACAAGAAAAATTGCATTCATTCTATTGTTTGTTAATCATCTGCAATTAATGCGTTGATTGTAATTTGTTTATTTGTATATTTTTTAATCAATTACTTAAGAATTTAATTGTCATTAATTAAAAAATAAACTAAAAGGTAGCTGTAAAACAGATGAATAATTTGTCATTTTAATCTTATTTTCAATTTTAGAGACAAATATATATTTTATATGTAAATAAGAAAAACATAAAACTTTTATTTTGATAGCACATGTCTAATAACCCCTATCAGCAGATATAAGGGTAAAATTGGTGCGCAGTTTAAAGGTTTTTTTTTCCATGCACCTAAACCAAAAAAATGAGCTGAGGAAAAACAATTTTTTGGAGCATAAGTCCTTATCAATTAAACAAAAATGTTAGTTGTTATGTCAAAAATTAATATTGGTAAAAATTTTAAAATGTAAAACACGTATATTCTTGGAATTTTTAATATAACCCTGAATATTAATCAACCAGTTTTATCATGCTGAACTTGGCCACATTATAAAAAAACTTTTTCGGAAAAGTCTTATAAAAGAAAGGCTAAGCCTAAAACAGCCTTAAATACAAATCAGGCCAAGTTTTTGAGAACTGTAGAGAGGGACAGAGCGCACTCTCTAATAAAGCAATGTTAGGACTAAGACCATTTTAACAAAATACAAAGAAATATAATCTTTTAATATGTAAAATCAAAAATTATTTACATCAATTATTTTGAAGCTTAAAAGCATCCAGAGACATAAATATGTATTGTATTTTTAAATCCTAAAAATTCATTTTTACTTATTTATCAAAATTCCAATACTTTTTTTCATGATTCATTTTTTGAATTTATAAAAAATGTCGTAAAAGCTGGTTAAGATTGCCATTTTTTACCTGTAAGCCACTTTTTTGGTGTTTTTCAAATGATAAACGCCACATTGTCCGTCCGTCATGCAATAGTTATTCCTGCATTCTTCCATATTGCATCGGCACTTAACCACTACAGATACAATAAATGTTAGAATAAATGAAAGGCTGAATAGTTAGTTTAAGGATTCACTGCTCAAGAATTTGAACAACCTGGGCGGTAGATTTTAACCATATTAATAATGCCTGGGCATAATGACAGATTTGCTAACGGTCCTGAATAAATTGACAGGTATGGGGCCCACCCATGTCATAAATGTCAACAATTATGCTAAATTTTCTTTAGTTTTTCTTGTTGGGTTTTTTTTATTTAACTATTTTTATCTAACAATTGTTGCTTTTACTTTTTTTGTAAATGGTTTGCATCATTTTAAAAAAAATTATAAAATAAAATTTTTATAAAAAAAACCCTTTTTATCGCGTTTTATCAAGGCATCAACCATTTTCAAAATGCTTTTATACAATTATTATTTCATGTATTTATGTGTTCAATTTTTAAAAAAATTGGAATTAGACATATGCCCTAACCGTGGGAAGAAGCTAAATCTTTTGCCCTTACGACAAAAGTTTATTATTCTGAACGAGCCCTTTAAAAAACATAATTGGATATGGCTCTTAAAAAAATTTTCACTTATAATAGTTTTATTTTAAATAAGAGGCACCATATATATTTTTAAATAAAATAATATTTTGCAAAATTTATTGAAATTATGCCACAGGATTGACCTAAAGGGCATTTAAAATCTGTTAAATTCTAAGCCTCAACTTAAATCATTGAACCGGGATAATATATTTTGGTAGCAGTCCCTATTTTTGAAGAGTCTAAGCCTAGAGACCGTCTGTGAGCCGTCCCTATTTAGGCACATTTTTTCCATTAAGTACAAATCTAAGGTAGGAAAAAATTACTTTTAGTAGGTTTGTTAAATCCTTGGGCATCCGAATTTGGGACCAGAATGAAAGCACAGCTATTGCAACCAGCATACAGTACCAAGACTGAAAAATGGGCGATTTCATTGATGAATTCCAAGCGAAAATATAAAAACTCAAGTGAATTTGGGTATAAAAGAAAAGGGCGGATAGATTTGATATATTTAAACAATACAAAATGATTTGACAAATGTGTAAATAGCCTATTTGCCCTTTAAACTCTTCAGTTGTTAAATGTCAAACCATTTTACAGGGAGGCGTATAAATTCAAATATTTACTCTTCGTTCGTGTCCATTTAGTCAATCACCAATTTGACTTTGACCTTATTGCAAAATATTCCTATTACAGCTATTAATGTTTCATAAGATCTCTCTACCTTATATTCTCTCTTTTCTTCCCTCCAAAATTATTCAATTTTGTGTGTTTGGGGAGAGAGGTGGCAAGAGAGGAGCTGATATTTGAAAAAAAAAATTGGCCATTGAGCAAATAGAGAACTCAAAATGAGGATGATAATCTATTTTTAAAAATTCCGTGAGGTTAGATATGCAGAGCTAGGAAAAAACCCATTTTTCTATTTTTGTTTTTTTAAAAATTTTAATGACAAATTAAAAAATTTATTAATAAATACGGAATATAAGCAGAAAATCTTAAATTTTTTAAATATTTTCTTGATTAAGGCTAAAATCTTTATTTTTTCTAAATTTCAAAACAAAAAAAAGAATGAGTTTGACCCAAAAATAGACATTTTTCCAGCTCTGGCAATTTGTAAAGGGCGCGCTTGTTACTATGTATTGGGTTTCTCTAGAAATGCCATACTTATTTAGGGCTTTAACTCTTTTAACCTAAATAAACAAATTAATGTTGCTGTTAAGTAAATAAGTAAGATATGCCCCCACTTCGACGACCTAAGTTTTTAGCCTAAATTTTCACTTTAGGCATACCATTTACTAACAGCTTAAGCAAACTACTCAACTACAAAGATGATGCCAGTGTTTAATTATATGTAAAAGTTAGAATTCAAAATGTTGCTTGGCAATAGCCATATTTTGAACTCAACTCTTTATTATTTTTTACCCCTCCCCCTTATTCGAAAAAAGTTCAAATAAAAAAAATTTCCTTTCTTTTCTACTCACCTCAAAAAAATTTTAAAATGAATAATTCTCAATAAAATGCATTTTGTTTCTTTTCTCCTCAAAAAAGCTCAATAGGCTCTCGATCAAGCTGAATAACCATTCAAACTCAATTGAAAAGTAAAAATCTGGATAAGCTTTTGAGTGTGAATTAAAAACGGCATTTAGTACCCAAAAACATCAAATTAAGGAAATATTATTAAAAAGTTAATAAATTTAAGCATGTCTCTTTAAAAAACTTATGAAAATTTTAATTATTATAATAAAATGTAAAAATAACAAACAAAAGTTTGGTCATATAAAAAATATTACCAAAAATTGCCCGAAGTACCTCACTCCGACTTTGAAAAAATTTCATATTAAAAAAAGAGAAAAGATTCATCAACAAAATTCCGTTTTACCAAAAAATAAAAAAAAATTGAATTCTTATATTAAAATGATGAATATTCATTTTTTTGTAAATAAAATTTTTTATTTGAATATTTTTCAACCTCGTGAAAAAAAAAATTCCCTCATATTCACTTTTCTTTTCCTCACCATCATTAGAATTGAGGAATTCACTGTGGCCGAATTCTTTTTATTAAAAAACTGGGACTTGCACATGTATACTATTCCAAATCTTCCTGTGCAAAGGTTTGAATTCGCAATGTACAGCTTGTAAGACACGAAGGTTTGCCACTAAGCTAACCTAGAACATTTAATTTAGATTTATAGTCTAAAAAATTGAGTTACAGGTATTTTTAAAATATATTGATTTAATATGACTACAAAAAATATATTTATTATAAAACAATTTAAAGATCTTTTAGCCTCTTTTATCTTTACAGCAGTCCCCGAGCATAATTAAATATAAAATCGGGGACCTATTGTAGCTTTAGGCTCTAAGAAAATGAGAGAGGCAGCATTCATTTAACGGTCAACTTTCCAATTACTAACCAGGCTCACTTGAGTATGTATACACAATAAGGCAGCTTACACACAAGCCCATCCCACCTGATATATATATATAAAAAGCCGGATATATTTACTACGTGATAAATTAAGAATATGTTATCTTAGAAAACTTTGATGTAAACCATTTGAGAAGCACCTGAAATTACGATTATATTTAGTATAACGTTGAGATATCCAAAAAAAACAAGCGAAAAGAAGTGAACTAACTATAAACTGTTGAAAACTTTCTTCATAGTAGATATATAAGATAAGCTTATACATGGCGGATTAATAAATAGTTTTATGATATTTTTTCATAAATTCACTGATTTGATTTCAAAAGCTAGCCTATAAATAGACTGGGATTGAAATAAAAAATACCGGTAATTTAAAAAGGAGAATCGATGTATCAATGCGTAATTAAGAAAGAGTAAAATTACATGAAATATAACTGATGTTCCTTCTCTATGAAAATTCACCCGGTGCATGGAGGGTTAAAGGTACCTGCTTAAAAACCACCTTCTAAAGGCCTCTTCTTCTTTAAGGACGCCATACCCTTTAGGGCTCTGGCACTTTTACAACGAACGTTAAACGCTAATCGGGCAATGATTATTATCCATTCGAGATAAACATAGCTTACTTTAAATTAAAATATATTTAATTAATTATCTATGTGCTTTTCAGGTCAGAGGTCAAAGCAATTGTATAATTTGTTGAAGAATGAATTAGAAAAAGATTTTGACAAAATAGGAGTTATGTTTTGTTCTAATCTCGTTCATGGTTGGGCATACACATTGAAAATGATGAATTGAGTTAACGAAGTTTTCATGACAGCAAGGGCAATTTGACAGTGATTTTGCTTGGGCAGTTTAGCTTTTTCCCACCAATTATGTGTGTTCGTTTGTACCAGACGTTTTTTTCCTGAATGACTACCACTTTTGCTATTATTTTGATTTTGCTCGCTCAATTTATAAAAAATAAAACCCTTATATTTGTTAAAACAATTTTTTTTTAATTTTTTGCTATCATTAGGATTTTGTCTTAGCTTTTTTTTTTGGTTATAGTTTTAATGTCAGTCATAATACATGTTTGCAATACTGAATGAAGGCTCACCAAAGTTTATAAATACACCAAAATAACATGATGGTTATTTTGCGTTTATTTCATATTTAGAATATTAAGCCAGGTATATTTATAGCATTTAATAATACAGGTCAACAAATTTCAGTAGCACAACCGTGAATTTTATAAAAATACAAAAAAAATTTATCCTCATGATAATCTTATCTCTCATATACATATTCGTTTTTCTAAATTTCCTTCGGCTTCGGCTCTCCGGATATCAAAAAAATGGCCCTTTGAATCAAATTGACAGATCGATAATACCCTAAAACGTAAAAATATTAGAATCTTTTTCTTATATAAAAATCTCTTGTAACTTATTATCATCTCAAAAAAATGAGAAATAAAATTTTTTAGTACATCAAGTTTTTACATCAGCTTTTAGAAAATGATTTGCGTCCAAACTTAAGTACGACACAACGGTTTTTATTTAAAAGTTTTTATTTGAAGTTTGAATTAAAAGCTGTTGTAAATATTGATCATTTCAATTTAAATTTGTTTTTAAATCTCTTGTTTTTTTGGCATTTTTTCTAAAATTTTCAATATTTATAGCTGACTAATTATGTATGATTAGAAAAAACGGAACGGTAAACGGATTTGAGAATCCCTAATAATGTAGGTTTGATCTCAGTATGTCTTCTCAAAAATTGTTGACCAGTGATTGCCAAATCGTTTTGCTATTCAAGAATACCTAAAGTTTTATTTTTATAATTTTTTCCCCCATTACTAACATTGTATTTTACATTTTTCCATAAAGAGATATCAAATTATTTAGTATAAAAAAGCTCTCATGGTGACACAAATTTCAATCTATAGGGTATTATATGTCTTTTAAATTTATGTGATAGCTGAATTGTCATATATCCAAAAATGGGTTTAAAGTTTATTTAGTGTTTTAGACGAATTTCAAAACTTTTTTTTTAACAATCATTTTTAATAAAAGTCTCCAATCTTAATTTTTTGTTTTTAATATTATATATTTCTGTAACAAAAGTTTTACAAATAGATTTTATTAAGAAGATTAAATTTAAAAAATTTTGATACCGAGATTTTTTTATTTTTTAGTAGGATGGAGAACGAACGAAGCTTTAATAAATTCAACTTTTTTCTCTTTTTAGTCTTCTCTGTTTTTCTAAATTTACTGTTTATTATTTATAAAAAATAAGAAAAAACGGTGCGCATAATTCCTAATGGCTGGTCCCTAAAGTTAGTTGAAAAATTATAGCAATTGTCGAAAATAAGATAGAGGATACATTTAATTTCTGATGCACCTAAAAACGGATTTTTCGTAATGCCAAGCTTTTTAGCCCTCAAATGCTAGGGCAAGAAATATTAAGTTTTTAAGGAAAACATGAAATTTCGAATCCCCCCTACTCTGCCTATTTTTTTCAAGTTGAAGGTTTTTTCCTAGCCCATAGGGCTTGGACTCGTTTAATTCCAGCAAGGCAATTAATTTCCGGCTCCAGTTAAATCGTAAGATTTGCTTTCAAGCCAACTACCTAGACTTTTATCCTGCGTTCTCACTCTGTTTATAGTTTAAGAAGGACTCAGCAAACCCTCAGCAACTTCAAAGTGGTCGTACATGTAT